>JAJIZL010031062.1:0-22534 GCA_023969395.1 Amblyomma maculatum
GGAGTTGGACCGCTGGCTGGGTCTAGATGGGCGGGAGTCTTCGGTGGACGGTTTTGATTGCGGTGGGGGGGATGACGTTGACTTAAGGCTGGAGTTGGTTGGAGAGGGACCGGTCCGCGCGTAGCGATGTCCACACGGGCGGGATCCCGTGACATGTGTGCCTTGGCACAAGATGCATTTAGGTGTGCAGTCGGGGGGCTCCCGAATCTCGTGCACGGCTCCGCAGCGAGTGCAGCGTCCGGATCTGAGCTGGGTGCATACGTCGGAGCGATCGCCGTAGCTCCAACAATTGGTGCAGGCTTCGGCCTTGCGGCGGAAAGGGTGGCAGATAAAAAGGCCGCAGTTGAATATCACGGTGCGGGGTAGTTCTTTTGTGCCGACGAAGGTGATCAGGATGGACCGCGTGCGCCCCATCTGTCTTGCATCGGCAATGGCGTAGGTATTGCTGGGGTTCATAGCTTGAAGGTCTGCTATGATCTCCTCTTGGCTTTGTTGGTCCACGGCGTTGTAGATTACACCGCGGAGAGCGTTGTCAGGAGCGGCAACATAAGCGCGCAGGGGGTACGAATTGGTTGCGAGACGCAGCTCAGAGGTTTGGACATATAACCGGGTGCGTTGGTCTGAGGGTGAACTAACAGTGAATGAGTTGTTGTATGGGTTGATACGTACGCGATCCTTGGCACGGGCGGTGGCATAGTCAACTTTGGCGATGGCACAAAGTGAGGTCAGGAGGGCCCCATTGGTAGTGGTGCGGAGGTCGAGGCCACCGCCGGGGCGGAACACGATCTTGTAGTCTTCTTGTGGAAGTCGAGGTAGAGGGACATGGTGACGTAATCTGGGAGTCTTCAGTGATGGCGGGGACGCTATTGCGGACTTGAGGGGGTCGCTTTGAGGAGTAGCGTCTCCTCTAGGGTAGGCCGAACGCTGGGCCTTAACAATTCGGGTCCAGCGGGGGTCGTCGTCAAATTCTTCTGGAGTGATGGGCGTACCGTCGACTTGGTTCTCCATGTCGACGTCTTTGAGGCTACAGCAGCTGCGGCGATGGCTCAGCGGCCGCAGGGATGGCGTGAGACGCAGCTCTGCGCTGCGGACAAAGCGGTGCCACGCCGAGCGTTAGGCTTAGCTCGGCTGCTTCGTGGCGGGTCAAAGATGAGGTCCTAGTCAACCGGCGGTCGGTCGGATGAGGGCAAATAAGGTGGAAACTCCGGCACAGCAGTCGGGCGTCTTACCACTGCACAACCGCGGCGGAGCTCGGAGTTTGCATATATATAATATATTATATTTATTCGAAGTTGTGTAAATATTGCCAAAATGTGTATTTGTGAACCCGTTGGCTACTTGAGGGCTTTATTATTTTATGCAAACCACCACAAGTTATTCACATGTTGCCAGACCCGTCCATACAATGTGTCAGATGTATTAGAAAATGTTATATGCGTCCTTCCTGTAATAATCTAGGAGGGAAATGATAGTTTCTTAAATAAATTATAAAAAATAATATATGGTTGATTCTCGAGAATACAATAAGGCCTTTAGGAGATGAAAAATCTGATTTCAGGTGAATTTGAGTTAAAGTGGCAACATTTTATATTGTTCCGCAAGGGGCGTGTCTTTGTTTCTGAAAAAAAAAAAAACAAATCGTAATTTGTCAATACTTAGTTACTTGTTGCGGCTGTAATAATAATTACAGTGCAGCTTGGGCCGATAAGTAATAAATCTTAGGACATGCAAATTGGCTAGGCTCTATTAGGTGTCAGCGGTAGCGTCATTTTGTTAGTGAATACTTTGCCGGCATCCTTGCAAAAAAATTCTAATTTTGGTTTTGCTGCAGATTTCTAGATATCATAATGCGGTATCTCTTGTTCAGTAAATTTATCATTTCAAACTAGTCAGGCGTCATCCCAACACGAAATAATATATATCTTACCATTGGAAGCTTATATTATTCAAAGAAATACATTTATGAAGGAGCCCCAATTTTTGAGCCTGGCTTGACTGCCGGTATGTTGCACACCTACACTCTTCGAAGCTTGGCTTTGGCACGCTTTTCACATGAACATAACCCGTTTTGAAATAGGTAGCAAAACTGTGATCCAAATGGTGTGGTGCGATTTCTCAAGCAAAAGCAAGAAGCTTCCTACATGCATACCATCGGAGGAGGCTTCCTTAAACGACGACGGCAGCGCCTCAGGGTGGGCGCTTCTGAAAGCACAAAATTATTGGTTTTTTTCGGGGGCAGAGAGCGAGCTCACTACCCAGTATTCTTATTCAGTTTAGCTTTAATAAACTCCCTGAAGTAAGCATCACCCACGGGTACAGCCGTAACAATGGATTGGATCAGGACGATGATACGTTTCATAGCGTATGCAGCCGGAAATGGGTGAAACAAGGTGAGGAGAGTGCCTACGTCTTTCGCTTAGAAAGGTTTAGTCACTTAGGTAAAAGGACAAAATATTTAAATATGTGGCTCCTAACGACCAGCCCTTGTAGGAAATAAATTGATGTACATGCCTTTGGAGCACCATGTTTCTCGTACCTGACGCTCATAGTATCCATTTTTAACTTCACTAGCTTACGATTTAGAAGGCAAATATGCCCTGAATCTATTATCCCAGAAAAACTTGAAAAAGATTGCTAAGCCGCTTTCAGTGGCGCCCCTATAGGCCATGTACGGGGCCCATGACACGCGAAGCTTAACGTCGCCAGGCGCCTGGTTCTGATGGCAGCAGCAATCATATTACGGACATAAGAGCCTCTAAAATGTTTAAGTGGCAAATCAGTTTTTTCGTAGCCTTGGTACCTGAATATGCTCTTAATTTTGAAGAGCTTGTGGGGACTCTCACGGGGCTGCGGCTCCACTCTGAGAAACAAGGCCACACCGCTAGCTCTGACCACAGGCGTGGCCGTGAAGAACGACACACCGAGGCAAACAGCCAGCGGGCCAAGTTGTTTATTGGGAACGCCCAATGTTCTTCCTCGGTGTCATAGCAGCATCCGCGCGCTACGGCGTCGCGGCGTCGTCTCTCGTTGTGCTGTCCGCTGAGATGAGAGGGGAGGGGAAGGAGGGGCCGTTCTCTCACCCCCACCCTCTCTGCCACAGCGCCAGGGGAAGGAGGCCAAGAGGGGAAAGATGACGGCTCTCCGAGAGAGAGATCGGGTGTTCGCAGCGTCGTGCGGGCCAGGGAAATATTGAATTCCCACAAGATACATCGATTGATTTTTATTCCTTATTGCGCATATATCAAACCACGGACGCTGTTACCACGGCTTGAATATAAGAACTGCAGCTCAATACCCCCGCGCACGAACTACTCAGGAAAAGTGACTTTTTTATAAGTAGTAAATTCTGTTACGCATATTGTCGGCGCGCCGCTGTCAGCACCAGTGGCATTGGGACAACCAGTTGACAATGGCATTGCGTAACAAAACTTTGTTCTCAATGTAGTCATCAAGAATATAAAAAGTGGAGCCGAACAAAGGATCTGAGAAATGACGACAAAGAACAGTCTGACATTTAAACAGCATGTCACAGGCTGCACACTAAGGTACTGAGATAAAGAGCCATGGCTACGCCGGAGAGAATGCAGGAAATGTCAGCGCAGCAACCAGTCATCTATAAGGAAAGTTATAGAATCCTCTAATGAAAACTACTAATCTGTACAACACAATCTCCGGAGCTATAGCTGCTGACTTTGAGGATGTTTTCTGAATACTTAATGGAAAACTCACTGAAGATTTATTACAACAGCGAATATTGCAGTAAGGTTTCTTTCGTCACGCGCTCCGTAAACTCGCAGTGAGCGACGAAATGAAATACCACAAAGAAAAAAATGACATGACCACACACAAAATTATGTTGGTACTGCGTCAAACAATGGTTGCACGGAACAAAGATGGCAACAGAATAGCTAAAGGATGCACCAGTTTTCCAGAATCCGACGAGCCCACAGACCTCGCGCCAGCTTGCAAGTAATACTCGGAATCCTTGAAAAATACACAGACCGAAGAATGCGATATCCCCGGCCGCACTAATCTTTCAACAGGAAGGAAGCTGTCCTATGGAGACAATTACAGATGTCTTGACACTGAAACCTACTCATAATAAACATTATATCACATCACTTGGGCCTGTCAAAGCATAAATGCGGCCACGAAAATACACAACCTATGTGCGGAAGTATGGGTGACTCTGCTGTCCAGCGACCTATGTGAACACCAGCAAGGTCTGGTACATCGCGCTTAACGGGCAGAAGCGGCCAGCGTAGACATAGAATGAGGGGAACCGACCATTGCTTAGAGGTGGACGACGCCGAGGGAGCCTAATCCAGGAGCTACAAAAAAAATATCTGATGACGCCTCAAAGCCGCGGAGGAGGAGGAGGACAAAACATCTTTATTTACTTAGTCAGCGAGGGGGCACCTTAGGGCCAAATAAAGTTTCCTTTTCCTTCTTGTGCGCGGGAGGAGCCAGAGTCACGCATCTTCATGTTCTTCACACGTGCGGCACTCGGAGCCAACAGTGCTCGCATCTTCTTGTGTTGCTGTCTCGCTGCTTCTAGTTCGCGCACCTACTACTTCTTCATTACAAACCTGAAAGCTTTATTCATACCAATAATATGTCCACAAATATACAATATTCCCCGACACAGTGCAGCACAGCCTTCTAGTCCCCTGATTACGTTTTGGCTCTATGATCATTGCTGCCCATATGGCTCGTATCTGGTACTTCTCCGTACAAAAAGCCTTCCACAGTTCCCCGTCTAGTCCCGGCTGCGGTGTCCTGGAGGTTCGCCGACAGTGATGAAACAGTTGGATGCTGGAGCCAGCATTTTTGCCTGTTTTGGGGACATTTGAAGAGAGCCATGGATATTATTCTTTACAGGATCAGAATTTATTCAATGCAATGACTGAATACAAAGATTTTGGTAAATACAGGAGGAGGTCCCAAAGCCAATGGCTCCACAGGGCACCTCCTTTTACAAGCATGCAAAACAAAAATGATTAAGTACAAACAACAGCGGGTGAAAATTGCAACTGTTATGTAATAAAAATGTAGAACAAAAAGAAATACTAAATGTCGTAAACATAAACAGAACATAAATTGGGAACATGTTATATAAATGTAAAACAGAGGAAAACAATTCAATGTGGGTAAGTATTTCTTACCAATAAAACAAATAACATTTAGCGCGATAGTAGAAAAGTACGAAAACTACGCTTAAAGCATGAATTTTAGATGATTGCTTTATTCTGAATGGTAATTAATTCCGCAATAATGAGGACGAAAAATTAACTGTGAATTTGCCGTAATTAATGTGCTGGGTTTTGGGAGTAAAAACTATTTTGCTGTGAAAACCGAGTGAAACTACGTCGCGGGAACTGGGTACTGCTAATTATTGAAATAGGAAGTGATCCATTTATGAACTTAGATATGAGGATGCCAACAGAATAATGAAAACCATGTCTGACCACGCTCAAGGATAAAAAAAGCTTTCTCTTTCATAACAGCGCTTATTTTAGCGAAGGCATACCCACGTTTATGTCTTGTTGGCTCGTCGCATGCGCGTTAGGATCGCAATATCAGTGTGCTACCGTTGTTATGCTGGTTTTAGTATACGGCTTTGAAATACTGCTTTAATGAAGTGCGATTTACCTAAGGTGGTAACAGTGTACCACCTGGCATGCACTTAAGCACAGATGGCTCAAAAGGTGCCCCTTGACGCCAAAACACCGCTTCTGGGCAAAATATGTCAGTATTTGTTGGAACAAAATCTTCTTGAAGATTGCGGTGAGGCGAGAAGTTATCATTTACATTGAGTGTTAGAGCTTGAGCTCTACTGCTGAAATTGTAAATTTTGGGTTATTCGTGAACATAGAACGAGCATATTTATAGATTCTAATATTCCATATATTGTTAGTTAGAATTGTGGTTTCTGTCTAAGCTCAACTTTTGTAGATTTGGCTATGAAGTGTAGGTTCGTGCTAAGCACATATGGGCATCACTAGCGAGCCATGGGAACAAAGAAAGGTTTCCAACTCGGGCCCAGAAGAACAACCATGGGCTGCCAATATATGCCACGATCCATCCCAATTGGTAACTTATGTACAGCCGATATAGAGGTTTTACAATCGACGTAAACTGCCGAATGTGTCCAGCACACAATAATCACCAATGGGCATTACTTTTCCACATGCATGACGAGACCCGTTGATGAACGCCAATCTCTGTTAGCGCCTCTAGCAGCTGAATAGTACCTGAGCGAGTTCTATGAAGGCCATCTGGATATCAGGTTGTCATGTGTTGCCCGCCTGGGTGGTTGTTTACTTTTTGGCGCTTCCTAATCACTGTAACAACCAAATGATAAAAATTATGCACCATTTCTTGACATGGTATTCCATACTGAGCCACACGACAGAAGCTTATTTCTAATGTTATATTAAGAGATGCTGCTCCATGTTTGACCCTACTGTTGGAAATGAATTTTTTTTGATACATTCTCTGCCGAAAAATATTTGCGCAGAGCATATTCACGTGATTGTCGAGTGCATGAATCTAAAGCAGCGCAAATGTTTCCGCACATTTTCTCGCGATACAGCATAATTGGCACGGTTGTCAGTCAGAAGGATATAATAGGTAACTAAATATATATGACTAGAATTGTTATGTGAATTTTTAGAAGCAATTACCAATGTGTACGATATGAAATATATGAATAATATTTTACGCGAATGTATGGCGTGGAGGCGAATCTAATTGCGAAATTCGGCTGCGGGCCATATAGAGAACACAGCGCCCTTCTATGGAAGCCCCGATATGGCTAATCGTTGTGGGCTGCACACAATCCTGAATATATGATTTATCAGCACGTAAGTGCGCCAAGCAAGGTTTGTATTCATAAGGGGGAGGGGGCATGCTCGTGTTTCAGCATCAATGTGCTCCTGCCAGATCCATTCGGCGTTTGACAGTGCAGCCCCATTTGGGCTAACGCATCTTCTATCTGCTAATGGCCCACATTTGTATTGCATCTGTACAAAAGAATCCTGCAAGAGACCGATGTGGGCAGCAAGCGGACATAACCAATTTCCAGCCCCGCCATAGTCCATATCGAACCTAACGATGTTCGCGGTAGGCAGCCACACCTGAGCTAACCCAGCTTTTGTTTCGGCACGCTGAGTATTCCGTAGGACCTTCACTCCAGAACCTCAAAGAAACCAATGTGAGCTATAAAGCGGGGATTTATATGCCAGCTTATTGCCTACGCTGTCGCGTCATCGCGATGGTGGGAGTGAAAACAAAGAAATAGGAGCCGTAGGGGAGGACTTCGGTCCACCGCGCTATAGAGGTTTTTGCTTCATATCACTTCACTGGTAAAATTGCCCCTATGGCATCAAGAAAGCTGTAACCCTAGAGTAAACGACTTTGTGCAAAATCCACGTCTTCACTTTCAAGCAGAAGCTAAGCGTAGGCATGCGATACTCTGGCGTAACACCAGGTTTATTCACAAGCTCAACCAAAGCTAATTTTTATCATCTGAAGGCATTCCGCTGTTATCCAGTATATGCAAGTTTTTGAAGCTTTGGACAGTGACAAGCAGAAGGCTGTGTTCATGAAGAGAACTAAATTGTAATATGCATTATAAGCCTTTTCTGTGCTATCTTCGCTCAAGACATCATTTCAATCCAGAACCGCAGTGCTTCCCGAAAGTGTTTATTGTGTAATGTTTTGATTAAAACAGTGTTATTGTACCACAGGAAAAGAGAAGATTTTGCAGGTGTTGAGCGGTCTACTGTCATGAAAATTCACAGCTGATCACTTATTAAGGAAATAACTCATCAATGAAGGCAGTGATCTGCAGAGTTAGTAATAACGATGCAATTTGCAATCGCTATATCGTTTACAGGCGGAAGGAGATAAAGATGTAGTCACCTCACGAATAGTTTAAACTTGTTTTCTGTTATACATTGCCGGTGGTCATCAAGAAAAACAGCGAAATGTTACCTTTAGAAGGCCGGTTAATAACAGAAAAGTCGTTCCTTTTCATTTGCGCTAGTATTTCTCGTATTCCTCAAGCGTTAAAATCAGACAGATTTCGGCAATAAGAATATTTTGCCTTTGCTATTATAATACTGCCCTCCCCTTTATCTGGACAGTTCTGCGCAGTGTGTGGCAAATAGACAGGTACATATCTTCACTAATATTGTCATACCAAAACTCTGTTATTATTATGACACTGAAACGAAACTCCATTGAGCAGAATATAGATTGTAACTACACCTTTGATGAGCTATATAGTAATGTGCGCTAAAACGAATGGACACAGCTTTCGTTTCGTAAGCACTCTCAGCGCGTGCTCGAGCAAACAACAAGAATTTACATACTGTCCTATAGTGGTACGCTGTGAAGCTAGCAAAATGAGGCACATGCACATATTTACTGCCATTCGCACTTATTTTTCGAATACACACAATCGTCGATGCGTCAGTCTTTCTAGTCAGAATCATTTCCATTCAAATTTGCATCCCTATTTTTTCTCTTCCCCTTGTGGCTCCCAGGAGATTTTGAGTGATGGACCCAATTCGACATTCACATACATGGTGTCTGAACCACTATATCCCAGTTTTTCTTGTGTCAGTATTGCCTATTTGTGATTTCGCTCCTACAATGCAGCGTTTTGTCTGGACTTTGATTTTTGCTTTGAATTTGCTATCACTTTGGTTTCTGAGTTAAAGGAATATTTCGGTAGTAGATTTATGCGTCTGAACGTGGTGCCAAATATCAAAATTATTTTCTGCTATTGGCCGAATAATCATTTCTGAATTTGTTTTAGACATATTAATCATTTGAGTGGTCAGAGTGTTAGTTATAGGTTCATAAAGTTTGAATGACATTGCACTTTTTAGATTATATTTTGTTATTATTTTCGAGTCAGAAAATTCACCTTATAAATTACCATGCCCTCCACTACAATGCTGAACATTTTATTTAGCTGTGTATTTCAAGAGATTAGCGGATCGCTTCAATATCCAAATTTTTGTTTCTATTCACCTCGAAATTTTTGAATTGCAGAAGGAAAATCAAAATGCTCTAGGTAACTATACAATTAGAAGGGACAACACGGTTTCAAAGTAACAGCATTGACAGCAAAAAAACCAAATCAATATAACCTAACAACAAATCTAAAAACACGCAGAAAGTTGCCAAGTTACTATGTAAGCCAGTGCTCACGATATCATCACTGCCGCCAAGAAGACGGGCCAAGCAACAAATTTCTTTATAAACACGTCAGTAGCTGGTCGCGAAGAACAACGCAGGAGAACGGAGCACAGACGCTGACTGGACTTAACACAGGTTGCTGGCCAGCTAAGAAACGTCGAGGTCGCTTCAGGGGTTACGCCTGATGGGGCATTTTAGGAGAGCGTGCTGCAAATAAGCACGGGACGATGTAAGCCAGTGCTCAATGTGCCATCCTTACAGCTACATATGCCCTCTTGTCCAGGTGCGGGGCATGTTGTTTAATTTCGCACAGAACAGCAAACATTGTTGTCTTCATCTCGCACAATAGTGCAAGAACCATCGCCGTCTCACCACAAGCATCATCAGAACTATTACCGCGGCCTATACACGAGAGCACAATGCTGTCGCGGCAGCCGATCACGCCTCATGTAAAACTGTAATGCTCGCTATTTCTGTGCGCTGAAAAGTGTCGTATTCATAAACCTAATTAAGGACTGGGATAGGAGAATTGAGACACATACTGCGCCTTTTATATACTCTAAGTGAATTTCAAATGCCGCTGATGTCTGCTGTACTAACCCCTCCTAGAGATCTGGGTCTGCTTTTGTTTGCTGTGTGGTGCGGCGTTCGATGAAGCGGCAAATAAAAGGCGCCGCACGGAGGCTTGGATTAGACGCCCGGCGTGGTCAGCTTCGTATATGCATGAATCGCCTGTTGACGTCAAGACCTGTCATGACGGTACCTCGCGCGCCCCTTATCGAACACAACCATCACTTTTTTGAACACATCAAAGTTCACCAGCGATCTGTAATTAGTTTAGAGGAAAGGAAGGCGCAGTATCTGTTACTTGCGGAATTTCGCTCCCATACTCAAGGTAGACCAGGACAATTATGAAGAGCGTTTCACAATCCAGGGCGCGGGCTCTTGGCAAAGCGCTTGGCTGAGGATTCAGTTGATGGAGATTCGATTCCTCCTGGAGAAGAGGTTTATTAATTTATTTTTAACTCTCGCTCTCGGAAGCGTGACACCCTCTGGCGACAGCCTCTACCGACAGCTCCTGCTGACAACTGGGAGAGCTTAAAGGCTCTCTCCTTAAAATTTGGTTGCCTGGACAGGCCCGACCGCGTCCTATTCTCATCTGGGTCGAATCTGCCTTCAGTAAAGGCTTAGCTAAGTAGCAATGTAATTTCCTCTGTGATCTTGATAACGCACTGTCTCTATCAGTGTTCTTCATTTGCGCAAGGGGTTCGCACAGAGATTGATTTTCGAAAGCTGCATTTTACTTTTTTTATTATGACATAGGAGTAATTGCGGTGACCATTTTGGTTATAGTCAACCAATAATGTGGTGCTATCTTTACTTGGGTGTGAACTTTCGGGTCACTTCCAATGTGGCTAGCATAAATATCCATAGTATTCACTAAACCTCTTTTCACTTATCTCTGTAAGCACGCACAAGGAAAATTGAACAAACACATGTCAAATAAAATTACAGGAAAAAAGGGGAAAAGGGTCAAGTGCTAGAGCGACTTGAAGTGACTACTGCATAATATTTAGTTCAATAATGGACATTTGCTGATGTCAATATCCTGGTTTTTCTTCATATTGCGATCCTGTGTTTAAAACTTTAATAAATGCCAGACCAATAGACTGTAGTGCGGACGGTAGGGTAAAATCGTGAGCTACATTAGAAACAGAGAAAACGTTTGGCATTACTACTGCTTACATTTTCAGTAAATATATTCTTCGATACGACATTTTTGAAGCCACCCCTGCTGCGTGTACAACACGAAACCGTTATGCCGAGCAGCTTACGTTACACTTTCATCACAAATATATCTGCTATAAGCCATCTTTGGCCAGAAGTTATTATCCCGTTTCTCGGAAACAACAGCTCAACATGACAATTCTTCGTTACCATAAAATGCGCACAATAGAAACGCTATAACCCTGGACAGTACATATAGTTTGTGTGAAATGAGGTACGGCGTATCCATTCAGCCCTGCCTAATAAACTGTGCGAGCGCATACATCGTACAGACTTCCTTCTGAAGTAAATTCAAATGATTCACAAAGTGTTCATAGAGAAACAAGGATATTGCGGTTCTGCCGCCCCTACAAAAGGTCAGGTGTTTCTCTACGTTATGTGGTAATTCTGAACCCATTTGAAGTGCATGGCTTTTCAATATGAAAGTCGCTGGAGTCGCTTTTAATCTTTTTTTTTTCAGCTCTTCGATATTCGATGCATTCTCACAAGTTTTATGGAAATCTCAAGGAGAACCACTCAAGTATTCTGCATAAGAGCGGCATATGTCACATTGATATAAAACTTGCAAATTGCTCTGATGTTCTGTACGTTTTTATTCGAGCCCAGTCGGAAAAAAATACAGAAAAATTTTCTGTTGTTACGACAGAATTTCTGTGCGGTTTTGACGGGAAACTGGTTGTGACCGCAGAACGTTCTGCAGTAACATCAGAAATTTCTGCAGTTACAACAGAAAAGTGATATAGAACTACAGACAACAGAAATATACTACAGAAAAACTACAGAACTACAGAAAAGTACTACAGAACTACAGAAAAATCTGATGTTTACGTCAGAACTACGCAATAATTTGTCGTATTTTTGACACGGTTGAGTAGTTTTTGTCGACTGAGAGTGTTCTATCCAGGTATATGGTTTGTTCAAATCTGAGAACGCGATCAGTTCAAAGTTTAAATATGTGCTGAGGACTAAACATATATAAATGCGCTCAGTACCTTGATATATTGTTTCCGTTTTCAGGGCAGCTCATTATAATTCGGGGTAAAATCTAAGTCCATGAAAACTGACAACTATTAAGTATTATTGAAGGGTAGCTTAAAAAGAAGTTACGGCAGGATTATTACATGAATTATTACATGTTGCCACCTTTTCTTTAAACGGGGGCATCTTGTTTCTACATAAAGTAGACTACAAATTGGCGGACACTACGATATGAAATTTCTGCTGCCTCTTGTTAACTTTACCTTCCCTCCTATTCCATTCTATCGCAACTGACCAATTGATGACGCATTGGCATCTGCCTGAACATGCGCATGCATCGGCAAATGAAAGCTATACAAAAATCTCAGGAATTTAGTATTTAAAGAAAAAGTTGTCATGATTAAGGGTACACACCTAGAAGCTTCGCCTCTCCTGGTTGTATATATACTAACTGAGCTAACTGGGAAGGCTAGAGGATGATGATGGCTTCAGGGCTGTAGCCTTTTAAGGATCCAGAACTTTCAGCTTCGCATACGTGAGTTTACGTTGCCCTATGCGTTAAGGTGCCAAGATTAGCTGTAATAAATGTTTAAATTTGAGTATCCTAATGTGCACCAAATTATATCTCGTTAGGAGAACTCTTTGAGCATATTTTTAACACTGTTATGTTTTTTCTTATAGTAATGGCACGAATGAGCCCAGTTGCAGAGTCGTCTTGAGAAAATTTGTTTCCAGCTTACACACAGCGCGATGCAAAAACGCGAAAGCGCCGTCCACGTAATATGGAAAGACACAGTCTAAATGCGAGACTTGAGAACATCCAACATTCCCAATTCCCTGCGCCGCAATGATGGCAGGTCATTAGAGGGAATATTTTCGTCTAAAGCTTCACATATACACAACGTAACAGAACACAAATGTGGAAGCAGGTATTTCCCATGCGAAGAGGGAAATTTTAAATCCCATATGCTGCAGATCGGCGTCAGAAAATCTGTTAATGGATTAGCGGAGGGCTCTGCACCCAAGCAGCAATGTAATGAAGTCAGAGGAGGCTCTACCATTGATCAGAGTCCCCCCCCCCCCCCCCCGTGCTTATCCTTTACAGAAAGTATGGTCGCCCCATGCTAAGAGCTCCGTCAATGGAGGCTGAAGGTTAGCGTGATTGTTCTGCTGGAGCGACGGGGCGAGTTTTATGACATCGAGCAAGACAAAAGCGCGGAAAGCATGGCTTGGATTCATGCTCCGGTGCTTTCGCAGTAAACTCCTATGCGTGCTCTCTGTTTGACGTTTTATTTTTTTAGATCTTCATAAGTACGCCCTACAGGGCATTGACTAAATGATAGGCTGCAGGAACGTAGCAAAGATAAAAATGGGACGATGAAGAATTTACCTGCTTATGTGGCTCTCACCAACCACGCTGCCAATAAAGACGAAAGCAGGTTATCAAGGGAGACAATGTATCAGATAGCGAGCTATTTTAGGTAAGGGAAATTCACTTCAAAGGCACGGACAACAAAAGCGCTGTTTCCATATTTTTAAAAAGGAAAGCTTGCATATCTTGATATTGCTAGATTGAAACGGGCCCTTCTCCATCGGTGTTTCTTCATCCTACTTTGCTCGCAACATTGTCATCACCGTTTGCCGGGTGCGCACATTGGTCTACTGCATCCGCGTCAAGGGTGTGAATTACCGCTTGCGTCAGTCCTTTTGTTTTAGCTGCGCATGGAACATAATGCTTCACAAGACAGCAACAAATTCTTAAGCGGCAGCATTTACTGCATGGCACTAGAATCGAAGACTACAAGTCTTATTCGTTTTGCAGGACAGGAGGGCATTTTTATTTATTCTTACATTATGTTCAATATTATGCAAAACCTAATAATGTTTTGAACTTGAAGAATAACTGAAGTCCAAAGAACTGAAGAGCATTTATGAAAAGAGTAAGGATGGGCTAACGTAGTTTCGAATGATTTCCTTTTTTTTTATTATTGCGTGATGTCGAAGAGGTGCGGAGAAAACTGTACTGGTCTCTGACAACATAGTTTGCCTGAAATGAAGGACATGACGTGCTCAATGAAGACAATATTAGTTACTGGCAGCTTTTCATCGGTCTGCCCCAGAACATAAGGCAATCCCACTGAAAAACGTTTCATTAGCTTGATACCACATTCGTGGTTTGTTATAATTTGCGGTGTTTAACCTCCCAAAGCGACTCAGGTTATGAGAGATGGTGTAGAGGGGAGTTGCGGAAGGTTCGACTACCTGGGGTTCTTTAACGTTCACTGACCGCGCACAGCACACGGGCGGGGTATGTTTCCTCGCAGAACTATAAATACCACAACTGCAAATCGAAAAAGCAAATAAAAAAACAACTAAAATTTAGGCAATGTCCAGCAATCGAATCATTCTCCTCCCACACCACAGGCCGCACACTACCCACTACGCCATTATAGTTGTTTGATTGCATAGGAACATTTTCGACAAATAAGAACAAAACAATACATTCCTAAAACCACTCTTCTGCATACTGCTAGCCCGTTATAACCAATAATTCTCAATCATAACAAATATCGATATTCCGGCAGGGAAACACAACCACCTAGATGCTCAATCTTTGTAATCGACTAGGCGACATTTCCAGTCAATATAATCTTCTGCCCCAAAGCACACGGATCATAGCACAAAGATTCAATGATCGTGGTGAGTAAGCATAATTGTTCATCATGCGGGGTTTTAGTGAATTAGCAGTCCCATGAACATAAACAAATCCGAAGCCACACAACAGGTCTTACGAGCCAGCAGAAAGCGAATATGATATGGCGTGATTTCGATGTCCCTCTTTTACGTTCACTGAAATGTCTCAAAGACCGTCTCACATCACTGAATAAAGCAGCATTGAGTGGCCTCTGGCGTCTTACAGAGGCGGTAATTCAGCGGCATTGTCGCAAAACCCTGCTGGCCGTTAAGGTATATCTTAACGGAGAGTGCTGGTATGCACAATAATAAAAAACACTTTGCTGCAGACTGAATGCATATGAGCTTAACACGCTTTTAAAAGAATGTGGCCGGAAAACAACACGAATAAGGGGATGCATGAACAAGTGAGCAAAGCCTAACCTGCTAAGCACTATTGGAAAAAACAGGTTGTCGAAGTTCGCGGGTCCCCACATAGAGCGGCATACGAAAGTAGCGAATATATTGTGTATTGGCTGCAAAGTGCTTCTTGTACAATGTACAAATTGGAGTTAGCAGGAAAGCTTTGTAAGCGATATTTAACACATTTGCGCACGAGCAAGCCGCGAAAGTTCTCAACTCTTCCACACCTCAGTTTATCCATTGATGGCAACGATTTATGAATTGCAATAAGCTCCACGCTTTTAAACATGATGCATAAATCCCCCAGACAATGCAGGGCCCCACATTCTCCGCTTATGTCCTCCAAAAGAGTCGGCCGCATACCCCATTAACCAATACAGAATCTTTTGGAATAGTGTACAATAAGAGCAATGAGCTTAAACTGAACATTAAAAAGACAAATATCATCGCGTCTTGCTCTATCAATTCCTGGAGCATCAAGGGACAAGAAGTGGAAGCTGTGACAGATTTTCTCTTCTTGGGCTCCAAGATTACCCCGGAAGGAGACTGCAGCCATGAAATTAGGAGACGCCTGCTTCTGGGAAAGAGAGCAATGGTTAGCCTCGACCGCCTAGTAAAGAGCAGAGACATTAGTCTGCCAACCAAGATCCGTATACCTCGTGCTATGGTCTTTCCAGTTGTGATGTATGGATGCAAGTGTTGGACTGTGAAGAAGGCTGACCGCCGAAGAATTGACGCGTTGAATTGTGGTGCTGGCGGAGACTAGATGGCATCATCGAGGCGCTGCAGATGAAGTTATGTGATGTTAGGAAGATAGTGAGAGACCAGAAAGCGTCGCGTGATATGGTCCATGGGGTCACGAGGAGTCGGACACGACTGAACGACTGAACTGAACAATAAGAGCCGCATCTGATAGTGCGCCAGTTATCAGTTAAACAGCGCTACAATAATCGGCGCCAGGATGTCTGCTACTTTCACGGATACTCAGTATGGCTGTGGGAACCTCTCCGGAAGCGTGTTTTTTCCCGCAAGCTGTTGTCGCACTATACAAGGTCATTTATTGTGCTCGCTCGTGTAATTTACTTGAATGACGTGGTGTCTCGAGAATCTTCAAAAGCCGTTCATCTGGGAAAACACAAGTTTTGCATGCAGCATGGATCAAGCTCTTTAACTCTCGTGACACTGGCCGACAGCTCAGGTGGCTTGTGCAAAGAGCAAATTTTCAGGCAGCACAACAGAGACAAAAAGGAAGTGTAAAAAAGAGAAAGAAGCTCGTCATCTTTCTGTTAACGCGCCAGGCGAAGATGCAGTCACTCCTGTAAATAAAGCTTACCTGTATGATCTTTAAAATATACCTGCTTTCCTGTATGATGTGCTGCGAATTCCCCAAGGAACACCAGCACACACCACTGTGGCTTCTGTTTCTTCTTCTCCCGAGCGTCTTCTTCCTTTCTGACGCCCCGAAGCACGTGACAATATTTTCAGAACTCTTTGAATAGCTAGTGAAATATATGCGCCTGTATCTCCCAGAACAGCTTCGATGCCTTCCAGGTTACACGAAAGGTGCCATTAAAACAATTTTTCTATCCTTTGCCTTTTTTCTAGCAGCAAAGTTTTTTTAACTTCAGATGAGTCCAAAATAGATTGCTGTAGCAAATGGGCAAAGTTGATTTCATCACCGTTAGGTGCAGTATGTCTAACAGGAGCTACTATTTTCTTCAGTCCAAGCAATGTGTAAACTGTTTCAAGGTTAAATGTTTCAACTAATCGTCGGGAGGACTTCTGCTTCATCGACGCTTCTATATCTTAGGAACTGTACCAGTTTTGTCAGAAAATGAAGAAGGAGAATAGTACTGCCCTATTTAGCCAGGTTAGAATTTCATACCGGTGCAAAGAAAAGTTGGCGAGTAGTGGTAGAAGCATATTTATTTCAAAGGACACTAAATGCGTCAGGAAGTCTTCTCTTTCTTTATACATATAAAGCAAAAAGAAATGCACAGAAGACTTTCTGCCTGACTTTTTATTTAGCCGATGAACCTAGGGATGTTTCACGCGAAAGCTTCGCTGTCGTAACATTTGGTTTTGTCTGTGCCTTGGATTAAAGGCTGAGGCTCACCCAAGAAAGTATAATGATAAACGGCTGTGTTTGAAGGTAACATTTACTGCTATCGTTAAATTTATTATTTGCCTTTGTCTATTCTATGTTGCACAAGATTGGGAATAAAACAGGTGGTGGCCGTTATAAACCGCTGCATAAAGCGCGAACGACAGTTCTTGGTATTTCCATGGTGATTTGCACAGATTTAGCTGCTGCGGCAACTTTGTGAGCCGTAGCCAAATCTTTGTCATTTGAAGCAATGCTGGGGACAGAGAGTTAGGCATGGACATATATTTTGACGCGTTGTACACTATGTACTTACACAAAGTGAAGGCAGAAAACCTAAGTTGTTTAGTCTATTTTTTTATTTTTGCGGATTGTTATTGAGTTTACATGAACTGAGTTTCTGTGATTGAAACACTTGCCCTTTGGAGAAAAAAAGCCATACACCTCTGGAATATTATTAAGAGACCTTTATTAGCTTTTGAATGAGATAACGAGATACTGCCCACTGCACTGCTAACATTTCTATACAAGAAAAGAGGATGTTATTCTCGCCGGTTTTTTCTGGCAGTGGACAGTGCCCGAATTGGGAAACATTTCTTACTTTTTGTGAAAAAAAAACACTCAGCACTTCGTCTCACCCTCTTCTGCGGGGAAGGCGATAATTATAGGCAGGAATCAAGCCAGAAAAAATGTAAGTTCTCACACACGATTGGAGCTACCCACCAACCAGTGGAGGGTAGCTAAGAACTTAAAAGCTATCTTAGACCAGCACCAGCCGTTCCCCGTAACTACAACAAAATAAGGTTGAAATCAGGGTAGTTTTGCGGAGATTAGCTTCCGCCGCGCAGAGTACAAACAACTTCAAAAACAACAAAGGAGAAAGGAAAATGGCCTGAAAGTGAAACATGGATGAACGGATATGAAGAGGTGACTGCCATTTTCCTCTTAGTGCGTCAGTGCGCAGGCATCGGAAGCGTGAAGTGGTCATCAATGGGATGTGTTGCTTCCGCCGAGGCACCAGGATGGTCCATATACCTGGCCGATATCGCCCAGCCACTCAATTCCCTTTCTATGGGACACGGCGATGCCGCGCAGGGCAAAGCCTTGGTACATGGGAGCGATGTTTTCACACTAAAAAGCAAACATCGGCTTTATTAGATGACGCCATTGGGACTTCAAAGGGAAGTGTTAGGTTTACGTTTAAAAATGGTATATAAGAAGGGCAGCCGGTTACCACCTTTGATATTTGAATATGTATTTAAACTCTATAGACGCTCCCAAACGAAATTAGTCGGGCCGTCTCGCGAGGTGCCACCAGGAATAAGTTTAAGTAAAAAAAAAAACTAAAATATTTTCCCTTTATTTCGACACTGATTCGCTTGCATAAAGAAATTACCACGGAGGGATGTCTCCTTCTATATTATATGGTTCGGAAGTTTCGATTGATTACTTATACATATGGGAATGTTCGGCGTAGCATAGATATTCTTCCTGCATGTGCAGCCTGGATAGCACGTTTCACCCCACTGGTTGAGTGTACACTGAAACGAAATAAAAGAGGTTATCCTATCGATTCACAGTTGACATTAATTTGTTTAGTCGGAAATATACGTTTTGGTCATTGAATGCTTCCCATGGCCTCACAACTGATAATAGTAAACTCGCAGCTTGAAGGTTCTTTGGGTGAGTTACTATGAAATTATCTCACCCGTAGTTATACCACGGGAACTGAACCCTGACACGTATACGCACGGCAATCAGTCCTTAGTAAAGGTTCTTTTTAAGACGTTTGCAACGAATGGCCATCAGGTAAATAGAGACCAGCCGAAAACCGCATAAACACAATACCAAAGACAATAGAGCTGGGTATACATCGGGCTAATTACTTGAAATCAAGGTAACAGAAAAAAAGAAGCAAGAGGTCGTTTATGCATTATGGATATATGAGGAAAGCATATCACTTCTGCACTATCCATAAAACCTATCAAACATATATTGTTGTGCTCGAAATCGCGCTGGAATTTTCTTACCAAGAGTCAATCTTTCGACTTGTTTTGCCTCCCCTTCCTCCATTAATACATTTGCTTTCAGCAATTCAAATTAATTGCTGTTGATTTGCGCGCCTTAAAGTCGGTGTGCTCCTCCATTAGATTTTAGAAGCCTATAAGCAGCTACGCTTGCATGTATCATTAACACAACCGCGGTCTTTCTGTCAATAGCACATACGTTGACTGCAAGGCCGACACACTAGATACACTGTCTTCTAGACCGGCAGGGTAACCGCAGAATAACACACGACAGTGCATGAGTAATACTGTTGGTTACTTTGTTTACGGGGTTTAATGTCCAAGAGCGGCTTAGTCTTGAAGACGCCGCAGTGGTGTGCTTCGGAAATTGCGGCCATCTGGGGCCGTCGCGGCTGGCCTTCGATCCCGCATCCTTGAGCACATAAGCCGAGAGCCCTAAACACTGCACTACAATGGCAGTGTCACTAATATTGTAAATAATTAAACATTTTTCCATGAAATCATTCATAACAGTGTTACAGCACAATTGAATCCTACAATGCAAGCTTCATCTAAAGTGCACATCTTCGGCGTGTCTTCTGCAAAGGCATATTTGATGCTGTCACTAGCTGAACATTTAGGGTGACCGACATCTGTGTTTCCTTCTTTCCTCGGGCATAGCTGCGTAGAAAATTACTTGCATTATATGTTAATTACTTAAGGCCTAAAATTAAACGTAGTAAAGATTCTTCAACAAGCTAATTGTTTCTTTTAGCTATATTACTAGCCATTTAACCATGGTGGCGTAAACGGACACTGCAACACAGATTTTTCGCCAACGCATGAAGAATGGTATAAAAAATTTGAATAACTACTTTTTAGTTCCTTCAGAATCCCTCTTTATATTGGTATTACTATTGCTGGATTTGTGGTAGGCTGCCCGGTGTGGGGAGGAAGAAAACGCAAAAGAAAACCCTTGACTAAATAAAACACTTCAACAAATTGGTAAAATGATGTCTCAATAGCCATTATATTTTGTGCACTGAAAAATAATTCCTTCTTCTGAGTATCATTATAAACTGGTAAATAGCTTGTAAAAGTGATCTAATATGTAGAGGACAAGATAGAACACTTCACTGACATGTCCTACTTTGTTACTGTCAGGGCGTAATGGTTGTCAGTGGCGGCCACTAAGTCATGGTAGCGAATACTTCTAGAGTGAATCCCGCTTTCTTTTTTGCTGATGTACCTTTATATATCAGGCTGTTTCCCTACTGACATCATCTATTACTTGAGCCAATGGCAACTTTATGCAGCTCCAGTTTGATGAATATTAGAACAGATTTTGTTTCTGTCAAAGATAAAAAACGTTGACTCCGAGCAGTGCACTTACCGTGGTAATATTGGTGAACTGCTGGAGGATGTGAAATAATAAATTCCCACTTTTATGCCTAGCAGTCGTTTTTCAATATTTTTACCACTGTGCTGTTACTGAGTACTGCGTCTTACTGCGCGCGTACGTTCCTTTGATGCTGGTAAATAATGCAGCTTATTTAGTTTCTTTTTCTTGACAAAGTGGATCATTGTGCTTGCAAATGCGTTGTGTTTTCTTCTTCTTGGCCGGCAAAAAGCAGTGCAGCATTTGGCTATGGATTAAATGAAATTCTTTTTTTTGCATGTGAAAACTGAGATATTGATAGAACTTAGCAACTGCAGCCTGCACAAGGAATTGAGCTTATGAGACCTTCTTAGCTCAACCTAAGCTCACTTTCATTCATTTAATGTTTGTTACTGGCGCTAAACTAAGCAGCCCGTTTCACATTTTACACCCACTGTACTCTGACGTCAAATTTTAACGCATTGTCTCTCAACCCATTATTATTTGTATTGTAAGTAGTAAATCTTTCTTTATGGTATTGGACCATATTGATAACAAAAACTCAGAAAAAAATCTCTAGCCAATATAAAGTCAGAGCTAAAAGGGTTATTCACATAAAATATCTCTCACCCGAGCCCGGCAACGAGTTATGCTTGGTCGTGGTATCATTGTTGGATCAAATCCTGCTCTGTAACGAGAATGACAGTCACGGTAAAGAATGCGCAAATCCCCAGTATACCACTTGCTGTATGATGCAGTGCGATCTTGGCGTTCAACATACTTCTAATAATAGTTGCTTATAATTTCGCTATGATTTTCATCATTCGTGTCAATAAAACGTTGCTTTAAGCTAGTCAGGAGGTTCTTGCAAAGAAACATATCGCAAAGAAAACATATACAAAGAAACAAAGGATGGTGCACTGCCAGAGTAACCATCGCCGAGTCAGCCTTTGTAGCCGTTTTTGTTATCCGGCCCCACTGCTGCAAGGACCTCATACTCGGCATGGACGTTTTACGTGAGCATGGAGCAATTATTAATGTTCCTCGCCGTACTGTCACGTTTTCGACGCCTGAAACGGTGACCGCTGACTCTGAACGACGCCACGTACCTGTACGCATCACTGACGCGGATGTATCCATGCCGCCACGTTCATCTGCCCTCGTCACAGTCAGGTGCGATGACCAGTCCTGTGCAGCCGGCGTTGCCGAACACAACACAGAGTTTCTGTTACATCATGGAGTCTGTGTTGCACGCGGTATAGTTCATCAGACTTATGGTCTAGCCCACGTGCTGATTACGAACTTCAGCAACGAACGCCAACGCATCGCTAAAGGCACCACGGTAGCCCACTTTGAAGGTGTAGTAGAAGCAGCTTAAGACTGATTTGTTCTTGAGACCAACACCCTGATGTGAATCCCGCTCTATCGCCGGCAGAGAAGAACAGACTCGTCGGGCTACTCTTTCAGTTTCAAGACTGCTTCTCATCCGCCTCTGCGGTTAAACGACCACACCAGACCAGTCTGACAGAACCCCTAGCGAGTGTCACCGCGGGAACGCGAAGTCATTGCTCAACAGGTAAATGAACTGTTAAATAACGGTGTCATACAGTCATCGAGGAGTCCCTGGGCTTCACCTGTTGTCCTCGTAAAGAAGAAAGTCGGAAGTTTAAGGTTCTGTGACGACTACCGTAAGCTCAATCAGGTCACAAAAAAGACGTCCACCCGCTGCCACGTATTGATTATTCATTAGACTGGCTGTGCCACGCGCGCTACTTTTCATCGCTTGATCTTAAGAGCGGCTACTGGCAGATCGAAGTCGATGAACGTGATCGCGAGAAGACAGCGTTTGTCACGCCCGATGGACTTTATGAATTCAAAGTCCTACCTTTCGGATTGTGCTCCGCTCCAGCGACATTTCAGCGACTGATGGACGCAGTTCTATCTGGTCTTAAATGGCAGATGTGTCTAGTC
>JAJIZL010031062.1:32874-64366 GCA_023969395.1 Amblyomma maculatum
AGGCCACAGTCAGAACTAGGCATGGTCTTACTGATTGGTTTCCGATTAAGAAAGGAGTGAGGCAAGGCTGCATACTGTCGCCCTGCCTATTTAACTATATGCAGAGTGCATCACAAGGAAGGCCGGTCTGGACGAGTCTTCAGCTGGAGTGAAGATTGCTGGAAAACGTATCAACAACCTTAGATATGCGGATGATACCACTTTAATGGCAGAAAGTGAAGTGGAAGTCAAGAGACTTCTGATGCGCCTGCAAGAAGAGAGTGAGAAGTTTGGGCTCGAACTGAACATTAAAAAGACAAAGATTATGGTGTCTTGCCCTATCAAGTCCTGGAGCATTAATGGACAAGAAGTGGAAGCTGTGACAGATTTTCTCTTCTTGGGCTCGAAGATTACCTCGGAAGGAGACTGCAGCCATGAAATTAGGAGACGCCTGCTTCTGGGAAAGAGAGCAATGGTTACCCTTGACCGCCTAGTAAAGAACAGAGACATTAGTCTGCCAACCAAGATCCGTATAACTCGTGATATGGTCTTTCCAGTTGTGATGTATGCATGCGAGAGTTGGACTGTGAAAAAGGCTGACCGCCGAAGAATTGACGCGTTTGAATTGTGGTGCTGGCGAAGACTCTTGAGAGGTCCTTGGACTGCCAGAAGATCAAATGAGTCGATATTGTCGACCATAAACCCTGACTGCTCATTGGAGGGTCAAATTCTAAAGTTAAAGCTCAGCTACTTTGGTCATCTGATGAGAAGAGAGGAGTCGCTGGAGAAAGATTTGATGTTGGGAAAAGTTGAGGGTCGCAGGAGAAGGGGTAGGCAGCGATCGCGATGGTTAGATGGCATCCTCGAGGCACTGCAGATGAAGTTATGTGATGTTAGAAAGATAGTGAGAGACCGGAAAGCGTGGCGTGACATGGTCCATAGGGTCACGAAGAGTCGGACACGACTGAACGACTGAACTGAACTGACTTCGACAAAACCTTGTGTGCAATCACAGGCCGCGATGCACCTTAGCCGCTGTAAGTAAAGGTTCCTCGTTTTTGCTTAGCTGTTCATGCAATTCTGCCACATGTGCCTGTGTTTGTTATTACAAATACATAAGAGGAGTGTTGCGTGGCTTTGTTTCCTGTGTTGTTCGCATATACAATATATAAATAAAACTGCGCGTACGTGTTTACTTGTCAGCAAGTGTACAGTGCGCAGAAATTAAGAACCATATGTCAATAAAAATGAAGCATTCCACTGTGTTCCAGAGATTACAGATATATTTTATATCAATAAATGCCTATGCTTTAATGGTTGTTAGAATACAAATTCTGGGTTTCCCTTTGTGAGCACGGGATGTGCGGGACTAAGATGCTCAAACTTCGAAGAAGCCTTCGCAAGCAAGAAGCGTTAAATACGTGCGCCGCTTCCAGTCCAAGACAAAACACACACCCTGAAACTTGTAGTCAGCGGCTTCAGTTATAGCTGTGGTCTGTTGCGACTTAATGAGAGCTGAAATGCAGTGCGAGCAGCCCTCTTGCCGAAGATGTGAGAGCGCGGTAGGCAGCAGACAACGCGGCTGGTACGATGGATGGATGGATGGAATATAGGAGCGTCCCGTTTGAAACGGGGTGGTAGCAGTAGCTATCATGCTCATTTTTCTCCATATATCTTAATTATTGATTTAGAATTGTTAGCTAAACCATCATTCTATTTATTAAATTTTGCTTCTACATTACTAACATTATGTCGCTTCTCTGCTTTTAAGCCACCAATCTTCCAGCCGTTCTTTGCTAGTTTCCACCGCCGGTTTATTCACCCGGCCACTGTTATCTCTAAACCCCAGAGCTTCAGGAACAGTGATTGCGCCTGCATCAACCTCCGGATCGATACCATTGCATTCGAGTATAATATGGTCAATTGTTTCACTGGAGTTTCCACATACAGCACATGCATCATCTCCATTGTTAAACTTCTTTTTGTAGCTGCGTGTTCTAAGGCACCCTGATCTAGCTTCAAAAAGTAGGGCACTGCCTCTTGAGTTATCAAAGAAATCTTCCTTCCTGATCTGCATTTTCCACTTTCGGTATAATTCCACACTCTGTTTTTTTTTTCCATCGAATTTATCCAATTTTTACCTTCTGTGTTTTTCACTTGTTGCTTCATGCTCTTTATTTCTCCGTCCTTGTTACTAGCATACTTACTAGTTAGTTTCCTAGTTCTTTTCCTCCATTGTGAGTCAACGCTTTTTAGTTACAGGTATTTAAATACCTTAGCTGCCCATCTGTTACTGTCCAATTTCCTCAGGCGTTCCTCATATAATATTTTACTCTGAGCTTCCCGTACTTCGAAAGATGCCCAGCCCATATCTCCCTGTACCGCCTCATTTGTAGTTTTGCCGTGGGCACCTAGTTCTAATCGTCCAACGGATCTCTGATTTGTTTCTAATGTCGACTGTACCTCTGATTTTAGGCACAAAACCGCATTTCCGAAAGTAAGTCCGGGCACCATAATTCCTTTCCAAATACCGCTCAAAATCTCATACCTATTGTACCCCCACAATGCCCTATGCTTCATTATCCCGGCGCTCCTTCGCCCTTTGGCCTCAAGCGATTGCTCATGCTTTCCAATGTATGCCAATCCTTTGTTTACCCATACCCCCAGATATTTATATTCTGCTACTCTAGGTATTTCGAAGCCTTGTATTTTAAGACCCTGATCAGTTGAGCCGTTGAAAATCATCAGACCCGACTTAAGTGCGCTGAAACTGAAGCCTAGAGCGTCCCCTTCGTCTCCGCAATACTTAACTAGTTTGCAATTCTTCCAGACTCTCAGCTAGCAGCACAATATCGTCTGCATACATCAAACCGGGGAGGCGCTGCTCTATCGCCTTTCCACCTAATCTGTATGATAGGTTAAAACCTAGGTTACTGTCCTTGGTTACTGCATACCTAGGTTACTGCATACTGGGTTACCCACCCAGTATGCAGCGCTCCTGGCGGCGGCCGCTGGCATTCATCGCTCATGGTGCCCCCCGGAAAGCCTCGGTCGGCACACCAGCCAATATATTCTAGGCACTATATTACTATGCACTTGCCATCGTCACACCGCCATATTCCGCCAGCATGACGTCTTTTCACACGGGGGAAGTTGTAAAACAGGTTCTCGGCTCTGATATAATCAGCGCCTGACGCTGAAGAGAACAGCAACCATGTTCAACACGTGACGGTCAGGAAAGAAACCGACGACGAAGCTCGCTCCGACGTTCGTGCGTGTGCTGACACAAGTTCTACGACTGATCGCCGAACGTTCCATTTATTTTTGACGACGTAGCGCCCTGTCCAAGGTCTTCTTTTACAACTTAATAAAGCTATGTAATTTTTACATTTATGGAAACTGTTAGAAAGCCGTGTTGTTGTTTTTGTTGATTTAGTAAAAAATCGTAATATTTGGTTCGGGAGAGACGCGCTGCAAATATATTCATCTTCAAGCTTATATTCAGTAGCTGGATGGGTCAAGTTGCTTGTACTAAAACGTTTTCTCTTTATTATGCTGGCTGCATTCTCAATTTCACATAAAAATTAGAGCTCTAGATTGCTAGGCTTGTCCCCCAGAATGCATCAAACTCGCTCAAAAGTTGAAAACACCAAAAGGGGCACCATTACTCTT
Source organism: Amblyomma maculatum (assembly GCA_023969395.1). NCBI lineage: Eukaryota > Metazoa > Arthropoda > Arachnida > Ixodida > Ixodidae > Amblyomma > Amblyomma maculatum. Next base: position 36,526 of record JAJIZL010031062.1, read on the forward strand.
TTAAAAGAAAGATAATCTTCAATTTTATTCAAATCCCTCTCAATGAAACAATGCGCCTTAGAAACATTACGGAAATCAAATGTTTTGTACTAGTTTGTTCAAAATTATAAATATCAATATCTAATCTAGCGCTTGTCCTTGAATTTATCATTCTGGCACGATTCAGAAAAGTGTTGCCTCCGAAATGTTTTCTGTATATTACCCTGGTATTGTTATTTATTGTCTGAAAAACTGGAGGCTCTAGAGCCATCAGTTCATGTTCCTTATTAAATCGGCTAAAATTCAAAAATATCAAATAATGAAATTTTGGTTGTCGTGACGCTGGGATTAAGTTGACCCGGCCTTCACTTGGTAGCGTGCAGAGACTCGGGGTTGATGAAGGATTGAATCCTCGAAGTTGGTAAAATATATACAAGCAGGTTTAATGGCACTTTGAGAAAAGCTATTTACATGATTATTTACATGAAAAAGAAGGGTACATCGGCAAAATGGCAAGCGTTAAGAGTTCATAGCGAGAAGTGACTGGATGAGTCGTTTACCCAGGGCTCAGAGCGTCATTTCGTGCTCTGCAATGTCCTTAAAACCCCCTATGTCCAGCCCCTCTCTGAAGATGCTGACCAACCAGTTCCAGGACACGCCCCTCAGATATTGGCATCCAATCGAACACATCACTGCACTGATGGTCTGATGCACTGACTGGTCCGGCATTGTTTCGTTGGGCGTGGTCACTTGTTGGCGGGGAGAGCTTGGGAACGGTGAGGAGGTACATTTCTATTCTTCAGCAAAGATCCGGTAGGCTGGTTCCGGTAAGTGGATTTCCTTCTCAGAAACCCAAGTGCACGTGCGCGCCACATACTGCTCCCAGCATTGTCCCTTTCCAGCAATTGCAAATCTTTCCTGCATTCCCGGGAAATCCTCTAATGGCCGTAATCCTCATGCTCCTTTCTTCTCCTGTACGTCAGCCGACGTGTCAGTCTGATCGTCTCCTTTGGACAATAGGCATTCCTCACTGGACAATAGCGCTTCTCGACGGGAAGGGTGAACAATTGAACGAAAGCACTTCCAGCTATTTCCCGCAGGGGGACATTTCTTGGTATTTTTCTAGACGTTCCCTTGACAGGGCCAATTTGGCATTTGCAGGGTCTCAACATAGCAAAACAGGCTTACAAAAAAGGATTCATGGAAACAGGCTCACTTAGAGCCATTGTACCAACAGCACATATCCACAGCACTTATCCATGCCCACAGGCGAACAATAGAGCGCGCAAGTGCGGATGATGCACGGTCGTAACAGCCTCCTCCCCCGCCAGAAGAGTCTCGGAGGGCAGCAGTCGCATCTGCTGCATGAAGAGACGACTTAATGGCCTGCACATGAACGCTTGAAGCTCGCGGTTGCTTGTCGCGTTGTCTTGATTGTCATAGGCCAAATTGCTTGAGCTGTCTGAAATTCAACCACATGTCCAAGCAAGCACTCGGCTCCCGTCTGAAGAGACCAGGTTAAAAGAAAACTGCCATCGTTGTTCGAGAAAAGCCCACGCTCAAGACGCTCAGGACCCACGTATGCCTAGAAAACCAAACGTGCTGCTGTACATAGTCACACATATACAAGCGCACGAAAAAAAAAAAAAACCTGATTATCAATTTGGATACATGGTGAGGAACACCTCGGACCGCTTAGAAACAGCGGCTAAGCGCGTCCGCATTCCCATTTAATTTCTCTTTTTTGTATCTTATTTCAAAATTGTACTGCTGTAAAATCAAGCTCCACCTGAGAAGGCGACTGTTCTTCGATGTCGCAGTTTGCAGCCAAGCCAGGGGACAATGGTCCGTCTCTACGGTGAATTTGGCCCCTCCAAGATAGCACTGCAATTTTTGAATGGCCCATACAATGCAAGCGCACTCTTTCTCTGACGCGCAATAAGCCTTCTCTCTAGAACTCAGTATTCTACTCAGGTAGAGCACGGGGTGCTCATTACCGTCGTCATCTCTCTGGCAGAGAACAGCACCTAGCCCTCGATCACTGGCATCACACTCGACCGTGAATTCTCGGTCATAGTCTGGAGCTCGCAATACCGGACGGCTAATCAGCACAGCCTTCAGGTTTACGAAGGAGGCTTCCCTTTGTTCGTCCCAGACTACATTTGTCGGTTCTGTCTTGCGGAGAGCGTCGGTCAGAGGGCTGGCCAAAGCTGAATAGTTAGGGATGTAGTGATTGTAGTATCCAGTCAGACCCAGGAATGCTCGAATTTCCGTCTTCGTGCTCGGCCGCGGGTAGTCTGCTACCGCAGAAATCTTAATCTCGCTTAATCTCGCGAAATCTTGACCTACATTGTGACCCAAGTAGTCCACGGTCGCCCTTGCCAGGCAGCATTTCTCGGCCTTTACGGTTAGTCCAGCTTGACGCAAAAGGCTCAGTACAGCTCTTAGATGTACCATATGGTCCGCCCATGAGTCGGAAAAACCGCAATGTCATCTAAATAAGGCACCGCGAATGCTTCACACCCCTTTAAAACCCTATCCATGAGTCGGGAAAAACAAAATGGAGCATTTTTGAGCCCGAAACTCATCATTGTTGGCTGGGAGCTGCCCGTCGGAGTGACCAAAGCCGCATATCTGCTGGCGCGTTCAGTGAGCGGTACTTGCCAGTATCCTCGAGTAAGGTCCAGCGTAGTCACATATGCCGCTCTACTGACCTGTTCTACTCTCTCCTCAATATTCGGAATAGGATACACTTGATCCCTGGTGAGAGAATTTAGCTTTTGGTAGTCTACCACAGGCCTAGGGTCTTTACCTGGAGCTTCTACTAAGATCATAGGCGAAGCATAATCGCTTTCCGAGTGTTTTATTACTCTATATTCCAGCATGCGAGTTACTCCCCTATCCAGAATTTCTCTTTGCCTTGGAGAAAATCGGTAGCACCTTGATCGCACTGGCACGTCTGAAGTCAGCTCAATATCGTGCTCAGTCAAATCAGTTCTGCCTGGCCTGTCCACGAAGCAGGCCTCAAACTCTGTTATTATCTCGCCCAGATCGAACAGCTGGGATTTCTTTAGTTCTCCTCTCTGCTCCGTCTTTTTGAGAAGCTCCTGAGCGTTGCTTCCTTTTCCGCTGAGGCAAATCAAGTTGTCCCCCATCTCCTCGGGAAGATTTAACGTTAGATTTACCACGGCTTCCCTCTGCACATAAGGCTTCATAAGATTGCAATGATAAATGCGCACTTCTTTACGCCTACCGGGGATTTTCACTGCGTAGTTAGTGTTAGAAAGCTTTGCAACGACTTCAGCAGGTCCTTCCCACTGTACTTCGAGCTTATTCTGCCTTGAACCTCTCAGCAACATCACCTTGTCCCCGATACGAAACGTCCTTTGACGGGCTGACTTATCATAGTACACTTTGGAACGAGCCTGGGCTGACTTCATGCTGGCCTCAACGAGTTCCTTAGTGTTATGTAAGCGATTCAAGACGTTCAGAATGAATTCTACTACTGTTGGGTCTTCTCCGCGCCCCTCCCAGGCTTCGCGCAACATTCGTAAAGGTGAGCGCAGTCACCTTCCGTACACCAACTCGGCTGGGCTAATTCCAGTGGATTCGTGCAGCACTGACCGTAAAGCGAAAAGTGCTGCAGGCAGGCAGGTATCCCATTCGCGCTTGTTTTCATAGCACAGTCCCCTCAGGACTCGTTTGAGAACAGAATGCCATCTTTCTACGCTGTTGCTCTGCGGATGGTGGATCGAGCTATGCACTACCTTAATGCCGCATCGCTCGAGAAATGAGGTGGTGAGGACACTTGTGAAAACGCTACCCTGATCACTTTGGACCTCGGAAGGGAATCTAACTCGTGCAAACACTGACAGCAGCGAATCCACTACACTCTCGGACGTCACCTCGCGCAGCGGAACAGCTTCTGGAACCTTTGTGGCTGGGCATAACATAGTGAGGATATAACGGTACCCTGACTCTGTCACAGGAAGTGGCCCAACTACATCTATTACTAACCGGCGAAACGGCTCGGTAATGATTGGTACTAACACCATCGGAGCTTTCCACTTATCTTGCGCCTTTCCAACCCGCTGGCACGTGTCGCATGACCGTACAAAATTTTCCGTGTCCTTAAAACATCCAGGCCAATAGTATTCTTGCAACAGTCTCTGCTTTGTTTTACTTATTCCAAGGTGACATGACCACGAGCTGCCATGGGAAAGTCGCAGTAAGTCTTCGCGGTACTTTTGGGGAACGACTAATTGGTCCCGCTCTACTCCGCGCTTATCCTTGAATAAGCGATACAGCACTCCCTTTCTCATCTCGAAAGAAATATTCTTTGCTGTCTTAGTCGCGCGGTGGCGCTCCCTTATCTCCTGTATCTTGGGATCATTGGCTTGCTCCATAGCTAAGTCCTCTCGGGTTCCACTTAAAAGTCTCGTGAGATTACTAGACACTGGCGGCAAGAGGTTACTCTCAAGAACGTCCTCGTTCCGCGTCTCATCAAGCTCACTTTAAAGTTCACTTATCTGAGATGCCTCGCTCTCAAAGTTTTCTGACCTGCTATCTTCCGCATTTACCACTGTTTTAACTGCCGTTTCCTCCGCTGTGGCTTTTTCTGGAATGAGCAGTGTAGCTAGTTCTCGCGCCTTTGAACGTGTTAAGGCCTGCACAACTCTGTCTCCGAAAATCAGAAGGCAAGCCTTGACCTTCTCCTAGTTGTCTGCGTCCTCCTTGCTTATCCGCGCGACAACCTCCGCTGCCTCGCAGGGCAGAACCGTCAATAATCTCTGAGACCAAGTGTCTCGCTGGAAGGACAGTTTTTCGCAGGTTCGCTCAAAGTTAACCAGATACAGACCGATATCCCCTGATATCACATATGGCTGCATGTACTTTGACATCTTGAAATCTGCCTCCTTGTTGAGAAGAGGTACCGCTAGCTGGGGACAATTTCCCGACATCTTGCTCAACTCTAATTCTAATTTCCGGAGCTCAAGTTCTTGCTCCAGCCTTTTTGCTTCTCTCTCAATTTCACGCTCACGCCTCTTTTCCTCTTTTTCCCGCTCTTTCTGCTGTCTGAGCTGCTCCTCCTCTTTTTGTCCGATGAGGTTCCATGCTTCACTGAGCTCCTCATCATCGGCTCCCAAATCATTGATTGCCTTTAAAATTAAGGGTTTTCGTGCCAAACCACTTGTATCAATTCCCAATTCCTCACACAGTAGCAACAGTTCCGGTTTCTGCAGCTTTTGTAGGATCCATGATCGCTCCGAGTGTCGGCTACTTCCAAAACAACTGTGCAAACTACCGAACCTAAAGGCGTTTCAACACTCTTTACCAGTTCTAAAATCTAACCCTGTTCTAGAACCTGGTCCACATCAGAAGAAACGCCAAGCACTCACCCACACATGCGATCGATGTTCCGAGCTGCTCTCTTTTTGGCCGATTGTTGCTCCTGCTTGTTGCTTGAGATGCCACCTCCGATCACCAGATGTTGTGGCTTGTAGATTCAGATCCCAACGCTGGTCACCAGTTGTCGTGGCTTGTAGATTCAGATCCCACCGCTGCCACGAGTTGTCGTGACGCTGGGACTAAGTTGACCCGGCCTTCACTTGGTAGCGTGCAGAGACTCGGGGTTGATGAAGGATTGAATTCTCGAAGTTGGTAAAATATATACAAGCAGGTTTAATGGCACTTTGAGAAAAGTTATTTACATGATTATTTACATGAAAAAGAAGAGTACATCAGCAAAATGGCAAGCGTTATGAGTTCATAGCGAGAAGTGACTGGATGAGCCGTTTACCCAGGGCTCAGAGCGTCATTTCGTGCTCTGCAATGTCCTTAAAACCCCCTATGTCCAGCCCCTCTCTGAAGATGCTGACCAACCAGTTCCAGAACACGCCCCTCAGATATTGGCATCCAATCGAACACATCATTGCACTGGTGGTCTGATGCACTGACTGGTCCGGCATTGTTTCGTTGGGCGTGGTCACTTGTTGGCGGGAAGAGCTTGGGAACGGCGAGGAGGTACATTTCTATTCTTCAGCAAAGATCCGGTAGGCTGGTTCCGGTAAGTGGATTTCCTTCTCAGAAACCCAAGTGCACGTGCGCGCCACATACTGCTCCCAGCATTGTCCCTTTCCAGCAATTGCAAATCTTTCCTGCATTCCCGGGAAATCCTCTAATGGCCGTAATCACCTTGCTCCTTTCTTGTCCTGTACGTCAGCGGACGTGTCACTCTGTCGTCTCCTTTGGACAGTAGGCATTCCTCACTGGACAATAGCGCTTCTCGACGGGAAGGGTGAACAATTGAACGAAAGCACTTCCAGCTATTTCCCGCAGGGGGACACTTCTTGGTATTTTTCTAGACGTTCCCTTGACAGGGCCAATTTGGCATTTGCAGGGTCTCAACATAGCAAAACAGGCTTACAAAAAAGGATTCATGGAAACAGGCTCACTTAGAGCCATTGTACCAACAGCACATATCAACAGCACTTATCCATGCCCACAGGCGAACAATAGAGCGCGCAAGTGCGGATGATGCACGGTCGTAACATGGTCGATTTCAATATAATATGAAAAAAAAAACACTGACGGCTCTAGAGCTCCATGTTTTTCCGGAAATAAAAAAGAGTACCTGGGTAATATAGAGAAAACGTTTCGGCTGCAACACTTTATTGAATCGCGTCAGGTTGTATTGCTGAATACTGATAAATTTTAGGACAAGCGCAAGTGTTATATTTATTTTCCTAACATTAAACCTAGTAATGCGCACCTTTTTTAGTCTGTAATATTTCTAAGGTGCTGAGGAGTGTTGAGAGGGATTTTATTAAAAATCGCAATGTATTCTAGACTATCAAATAATAGAGTACCCAGGTTCGATCTCGAACGCCGCTGGCTGCGTTTCGATGGAGGCGATACGAAGTGGCGTCCGTGTGCTGTGGGATGTCAGTACACGTTAAAAATCCCAAGGTGGTCGAAATTACTCCGGAGCCCTCCACTACGGCACTCCTTTATCACTTTCCGCTTTCACTCCCACCTTCCTCCCTTCCCTTATGGGGCGGTTCAGGTGTCCACAGAAGATGTGTGACAGATACTGCGCTCTTCCTTTCCCGTGAACATATTAATATTATTATAATGAAGAACTTTGATTACAATTTAAACAAACTAGCGTGCCTTCCATACGTATTGAAATCAATTAGAAATAATCATATGTACTTCATAAATGTGTGAGACTAAAATGTATTGCAATATATAAAATGACTATATAAAATATTTATTAATCTGAAAAAATTTTCTTCTTCAATGGATGTGATTGGCGCTTCCCCTTAAGGAGTAGGCATAAAACTGAACTTAGAACTTGCTGAATTAGTTGAATTTAGTTACATTTTATCTTAGCCAACATCCAAAGCTGTTTTAGCGTTTATAAACTTGTTTTGTGCATGTTTGCAGGTTTGATGATAGCTTATTTCTTCATGTAAAAAAGCAAGCGACTTTTGAACTTTTTCTCAATCCTCTAACCTGTTTTGTGGCGAGGTGAAGTACTTTTCGCACCAGTTTTTAATAATTTTATTTATTTTCTCGGTTGGGCCAAAAATTAACAATATTCCATTTCTGAAGGCGATTTTTATTGTGGACCTAAGTACAATCATTAGCAAAAAGATTGCCAGCCTGATAGTTTTCCTAGAATCAAAAATTGGTTTATCCAAGCAGCAAGAATAAGTCCAGGATATAGATATTCTTGTCGGTAGAGCTATCCATTACAGAAAGAAAGGCTACCCAGCACGGAGCGAGCCTACCGTCCACCTAACCTGGAAAGCGTAACCTGCAGTTTAGGTTGCGGGCAGGTTCACTCCGTGTTGGCTTGCGTTTTCTCTTAGATGGTGCTATCTGCAATAATGCTCGCCAGCTCGGCTGATTCATACTGCTTATATAACGAAATATCAAACTCCACCAAAAATTTCATGCTGTAAGCCGCTTTGCTTATGATTGTACTTTTTGTGCACGATAGAAAAATATTCTTGTTAAACAGAGTTTTGTTCATTTTTTCATATCCGAGAAAGGAAATATGTTTAAGAACTATATTGAACACGATTGCACCACCTCTCAAAGGAAACGATACAGGGTACAAAAAACGTTTAACCGTCACTTGCGTTCTCCGATGAAATTACCAGAAATGGCGAATTAATTCCAGTTTAAGCTTTCTTCAGCCTTGCCAACAAGCATAAAAAGACCTTATAACGATTGAGAAGGCTTTGGTTGTTGCACAAGATAAAATGTAGCTAAATCCAACAAACGATAAGTAGAAGTTTTTACGCCTACTCCCTAAGGGGAGGCCATTAGCACTTCAAGATAGATTAAAAACGCGTTCAGTGTTATGTATATTTTTATATTTTTATTTTCCATAATGTATTACTTTTGTGCCTCATATTTATAGAGTACTTTGGATTATTTTTAGTAATTAGATTTTTTCAGAACTCGCGTAGTTTTATATTCGGATCAAAGTTGCCCATTTTTTGATATTCTTGGGCTTTTGCCGATTTACAATAATATAGAAGAAAAGCGGACCTCTAGAGCTTCACAATTTTACATAAATAAAGAAAAATGCTGGATAACATACACGAAAATTTCAGTGGAAATGTAGGGCTAAATATTGGCAATTTTAATGACAAGCGCTATATTTTATATTTATTTTTATAATAATAAACAATATAATGTAAACCTTTCAACTCCATAATATTTCTGACGCACTGAAGATTCTTAAGAGGGATTTTAATGAAAACAAATGGGCTATTTTTTTTCAACTTCAATCAATGTTGCCCCCACTTTTGCAGTTTTCGACTTTCAAGCGATTTTAATGCGTTGTGGAGACCACACCTAACAATCTAGGGCTCCAAATTTTGCGTGACATTAGCCAAACTAGCATAATAAAGAGAAAAGAGAAAAAGGTTTTATGGGACCAACCTAAGGCAACAAGCCAGTATGTAGTTTTCAAAAGTAACTTTTTTCAGCGTGCCGTTCCTAAAGCAAAATGTGCGATTTTTTGCTAAATCAGCTGTAACAACAAAGGCAAGCAAGTTGGTTTTATAGTTGCTAAAAATGAAAAATTTGCATTCATTTAGTGAGTAAAAACTGATAGACGCGAAGATGTAAGTGCTGAATCAGCAGGCCTCCAAACTTGCAATTTTTTTGAAATGGCAAAAACGACGTTTTCAATCTCTAGTGATATATGATTTCTTTTTTCGAGACAGTTACGCCGTATCTTGAGAAACTAAGGATCATTCCTTTTGGATTGAAACATTTGCCCACAAAATATAAAAATTTCATTCAAAAGAAAAATGGTTGTGGGGCCCCGATTGCAGTTCTTAACTGAACTGCGTAGCTGTGTTTCAAATAAACCGGGTTGTAAGTCAACGTTGTGTCTCTGTCCTAATATTTTATGTGCTATTCCCTTACTTAGTTCTAAGAAACAGCCATTTTGAAGGTAACGAAGTAAAGACGGCCTTCCAGGATTTGAACAGAGGACCACACAGAGGAACAGAGAGTGCTACGTCAGCAGAGCTCCTCTGCTTGCTCACATGCCGATCGGCTAAGTATTGGGTTGCTGGTCCTGGTTTTATCTTTCCCCATTACACCATTTCGTGTTTTCATTTCTGTTAGCTAACGCACGCGGTGACAAAATTGGTACTGTAAGGTAATGTCGACGCAGTCCCCGGGCCAAGGGTGCCCCCCTTGGTCGGCTTCCCTTCTGCCTAATGATCTGCCCTTGGAAACTTTTCAGAGCTCCGGTGTCCGCAACAACCCTTCGACGCTCGTTCGTAAGGGTGGTGGCACCATTAAAATGAACAACCCAGGGGCTTTTCGAGCTGCCCTTCAGGAAGTCGCTTACTACTACGAAAGAATAGTTGAGGTACGCTAATTTGGTCGCGGCGGGATTCTGCGCCGTTCACCAAACCTATCATGTGTAACGGATCTTCTAATCTGCTTTAGATTTGCATCTCATCCGGTAAGCAGTTTTATTCCTTCGCACCTGGCCCGCACAAAAGACATAGTCCGAGGTGCTGATTCCTTTTTAAAACCAAAAGGAAACCCTTGATCTTCTCTCCGCGGCAGGAGGTGTAGCTGTCTATCGTGTTCCGACAGAATCGGTAATTGCTACGTTTGCAGGTACAGTCTGTCTATCAGAGATTAAAGCATGCCCTTTAATATTTTGAGTAGATCCCCTAACATCAAAGCCTCTGCATTGCAACAACTGCTGGCGTTATAGCCATACTGCTGCCGGTTGCAAGTCCACTTTGCGATGTGAAAAATGCTGCGATGGCCATAAATCACATTTATGCTCAAATTAACACGTCAAATGCGGTCTTTGCAGTGAAATTCACTCTGCAAATTTATTAGACTGTCCTTCTAGGGCTCATGAAATGTAAATTCTGGAGATAATTGACCAAAGACGTGAGGCAAAACAAGAATTTAAAGAGAGGGCTCACGGGTATGCAGTTGTGTCAGCCCGTTCTGGAGCCGCATTAGATTCCTCGTTGTCTAAAGCCATATTAACTCTTGAGGAACCGATCATGGCCGAAATGGTTGATAGGATTGTGACAACTGTCACAGAGTGCATATCCAACGTTCTGACAGCTCAGATTACTCAGGCTGGGCAAACTGCCACGGTGTCTCCCTCGACACCTGTTCCTTCATTAACAGCGCAGCACTCCTTAACTATAATGTGTTTGTCGCAAGATGAATCTCTTTCCACATATCCTATGCAAAATTTTGACACGTTAGACGAGGCTCATGATGCAGAGATGTTGGAGACATATGCGAATCCTAAACCGCAGTGGATCCCCGATGCCTAACCCGTCATCACCTTGTCCTCAGGCGAAATAAAAAAAGCAACAGTTCGACTATAAACCAAAGGATACCATTTTGGGTCAGGCTGTTGCTGCTGCCCGGATTTCACAACCACAGGAGCGTTAAGAAGTCCTCAGTGGAAGTGTAGATCTCTTCTTTTAGCTACTATGAATTTAGTTCTTTCTTTAAAACAGAATGTAGTGATAATTGTTTTGCACAAAACTTGCCTTACATCTGAAAAACATTTTCATTTACAAAATTATCGATCATTCCGACAATATTGGCTGTCAAAATGTGGTGGGTTACTAATACTAGTTTCTTCAAAATTTCGTCATAGAGCTAAGATTTCTTTTCTATATACTTTAGATTCGAGATACTGGCTTTAGGTTTTGAAATTTCATTTTTCAGTCCGTTTACATTAGCGAATGTTTATTTCTCTCATGGTGTTCAGGACACCACATCGCTAGACCACTTATAGTTAATTATGAAAATTCGGTTATTTTGCCTGGAGACTAATTCGCGCCATATTTCGGGAGGTTACAAGACGATCCCTCTGCAAGCGCTTGTGGTATTGGCTTTCAAATAATCTTTAATGCATGAATTCTAGTTTACCTACTTTCGTACGTGCGCACCGTCAACCTGTGATAGATATAACGTTCCCCAATCCTAGTGTTTCTATATTCTATTGGTCGACATTTGTGGGTGCACCTCTAGCGACCATATGTCTATTATGTTTGATAATAAATGCCTCCTAACACCTCCGACCTCTCAGTTGACGTCCTATGTTAACTATAACCAGTCTCAGTCATCTCTGTGTTTTTTTTCTGGAGTCAGTGGCTAATGCTCGGAAGCGCGGAAATCACAAAGATGATGCCAGGCTATGGTATCCTGTCCTTAGAAGTGTGAATTCTTTGTGCGTGCTTCAAAAGGCAATACATCTACAACATTATCGAATGCAGATTGTTCGCGCGATTATAGAAGAAGAAAGGCTGCATGGAAGAGACTCTTTCACAACCAATGCCCAAATTGACATGAGCATAAATTTTGTAGCTAGATTCAAACGCACAGTCGCACAAGCGAAATATCCTTACGATACTTAGTATTTCAATTATCTTTCACAATCTAATAACCGATGTGCACTTTTCGGGTTTTAAAACCGCCAAGGACGATTCCTGCCTCAAAAAAGTTACCCTCATGGGTTTCGACTCCTCAGAGGGTCTCAAAACAGTATAAATAATTGCTAAAGTTATTGAAAAGCGTTTTTTGTCAACACTTTCCATATCCCCTATGTTTGTAGGCCCAGTAGATACGCTTAAAGATGTCCCCAAAATTACATTTTCTGTGCTTTCTCCGATAATGATGAGATTTCCATCTGGTGCTCCTGACCCTGATGGAGTAACGTCAAAAATGTTATAGATCCTCTTTGAGGTGCCTCCAAATTACTTTATACAGTTGGTAAATTACTCAATTACCCATTCTTGTATACCTGAAGGTTGGACACTAGCCAAAGTGATTCCTTTACTGAAACATACTGGTGGTGGCTATACCTTGGACAATATCAGACCAATATCAGTAACATCAAACTTGGTAAAAGTAATTGAAAGGGTCGTACTCCAGCTTGTTGCAGAGTTTGTGGAACAATGACATATTCTTCGTCCCGGTCAAAAAGGGTTTCCCTCAAAATGTCCAATATGGAATGCGCATACCGACCTTGAGTGTCGAATTCTCCTTGCACGGCGCCAGAAAATACATGCTGCATTGGTGACACTCGATATAGGAAATGCTTATGATGGTGCATAGCCCACAAGTTTATTGCGAAGATTAAAACTCTGCGGTTTCCACAATATTTAATTGCATGGATATCAGCATTCCTGCAAAACAATGTTAATGTTAATTGAATGGTGTCCATTCTAGCAGGTATCAACAAACCAGACGTGCTCCACAAGGGGCAGTTCTCCCTCCCGTGCTCTTTATAATTTCAATAAGTTCTATTCACACTCATCAAAATGTTTGCACGTATGTCTATGCGGTTGACATTGCATTCTTTACGGCTGCACCTGATATTCAAACCCTCATTGGGCGTCTGCAATCGTACCTGAGCTCGCTTCAGAATTGGGTATGTGACTTAAGATTTACATTACACCAACAAATGTACGCTGTCCTTATTCTAAATTAAAGTTCCGGTAAATCTTTTTCTAACATTTCAGCAGGAAATGACTCCTATAGATAAGTTTTGAATTATCTAGGGGTCATTTATTACGATGATCACCTGATATGGAGGGATAACATTGCACATGTTGCAGCGAAAGGGGCTTATGCTCTAGTTAAACTTTATACTGAGGAAAAAACGTACCTTATAATTCCATGTATTCCTGAATAAATGTTTAGGAGCGTTAGCCATCGCCCAAGCTGTTGTCTCTGTTGCCGTTTTGGTTTTCTTTCACTGCCGCGCATGGCAATGTGGAAGTTAACGGCAATGGACCCGTCTGGCTTCTAGTTGTTCAATGCTGTCGCTCGAATGCCAGGAACGGTGTCTCTCTAGTTAACGGGTTGGCATACATGTAGGTCGTATCTACCTAGGTAAAATGAATTAGGGGCGCGGCTGGAAGTTCATGAAGACGAAGATTTTTGCTTTGCAGTGCGATATAAATTACATGCTACGCACGTGCACGTGGCGCCATTTGTAACAGCAATGGTGGCACATTTGACACTGGCTTACACTGTGCCTTGGTTGTTTGCAGCACTCTCTTATCACATTCTGCATCTAATGCAACCCCTGGAGCGAACTGAACACTCATGAGCTAAGAAACCTCCATCAAGTACCATAAGCAACTGCGCTCTGGCCTCCTGTGTTCATCAGCCTTACCATCTCCAGAGGTCTATAAAAAGAACCTCGTCAGCTTGGCCAGTCTTTTATTTTTTTTTTTTTGTAGAAGTGATGGGGGTATTATGAGCACTGGATGCTACCTTGCCTACTTGTTGTTTGTTTGAAGCTTTCTGGTTCCATAGGACTGGTCACGTTTCTTACTTTCAGCGCTGCCACTTTGAAACCGTATATCTAGTGGCAAATTGTCGGTTACATGGTGCATTTGTCTTTTCTTTCTGAAATTCTAGAATTTCAAGATAAGTACAGAAAAGATTTTCGAAAAAGATTACAGCATTCACCTCATCGCTACAGATAGACGGCTTACTAAAAATGTTGAAATTCAGTAGCGTAACAGTGCGGGCTAGTTGGTGATCCAATATGTACGTATAAAGGCCCTAAACTTGCGAGACACACAATGAAGAAAAAGGAAAAAAAAGCGCTGAACTTTCAACTGACATTTATTCGGCGAAACATCTGCTGATATACTGATTTCCAAACAACATTAACAAAATTTTTAGCTTGTGACTTCTTCAAAAAGAGTATGAAGCAGAAGTGAGCAAGAGTAAATGGGGTACGCCTCAGTTTGCTTTCCACTTTCCCCTCCCCAGCTTTTCTTCTTCGAAAGCAAAAGCGTATTTAAACCCCAGCCAGTGATGAGCGCTATGCCCAGACGAAGACAAGTCCACTTGTCGAAACGTCAGCTCATCTGCGAACTGATGCGTACCCCATTTACTCTTGTGCAGTTCTTCCTCATACCGTGCAAACAATCTTCTTCCTTTCGTTCTAATTGAATTCTTCAAAAAGAGCAACTCCTTATTTGTCAAAGCAATTGAGGGCGCGCTAACACGATATGAGAACCAAATATGATGATTTCTCAATAAATCAAATAAAGCAGACAAACAGGTTAGTAAAACGTGAAAAGTTCTTCGTTTCTCTTCCAATCTTCCGCACCTCTGCAAGGTGCTCCTCGATTCGGCGGGCGACGTGCAGTTCACACGCAAACACACTGAGACGCAGAACGACGAACTTGCCGTAACAAAACGAACATCAACTTTATATAACAAGAACACGAAGCACAGGGTACAGAAAACTTAGTTACACGAGACAGAGAGGCGACACACTTTACAAAAGAGACTGGGCGAAAGACTAACTGCAAAACGAGCGCATTGCACTTTTTACGACTTCTCAGTCGGGGCCTGCCTGCTACGCTATCTTCGTCAACGACTAGCCTCAATACAAGAACCAGAACCATCGATGGCTGCGCGGCGCGCTCTCAAAAAGCCAGCGCCGAACCTTCTAGGCGCGGAGAAGGAACGGAAAATAGCTTAGCGCTGCCAAAGCTATGCCTTCCCCCCTTGGCCTTCTGGAGAGGCCTCGAATTTTCTCGAATATGGTCAGCACGCGCGGCCCTCACGCGCGAAGCGAGGAGGGCCGGGACCGTGCGGGGGAATGTACGCTTGACTCCGCGCATGGCGACGAGGGCGAGGAGGCGCAGCGCGGTGGCCGAGATGACGTAATCGGTCGGGTCGCTTTCTCGTAGCTTGGAGAACATTCCATCGCCGTTTTCTGCGGCGCGCGCGCAGAAACATTAAAGAAAGGGCCACCGCGGCCTTACAAGGTTTAGGATAGTTTTTATATAGTTTTTTATTTGCATAGATTTAGTGAATAAAAAATTAATAGATGAACATATTTTATTTCTAAAGAAGCAACTTCTTAACTTTCAACTTTTCAATACGGCAAAAGCAACTCTCCACCTGCAAGGACATGACTTTTTTTCGAAAACATTACTGCATATCTTGCAAACTAATGTCTAATTCTTTGTGTTGAGATATTTGCGCAACACAAATAAACATTTTATTGACAGCGAACAATGGCCATGAGACCTCGATTACCGAATTGTCGGAACACAACCTCCTTGACGTCACCACCGCCGCAGATTTATTTGTTTTTTATTTATTTTTGTTTTATTATATTTGTTTAGAGGAAGTATTCAGAGACTTGGAATGGGAGCAGTTAGGGATAAGGGTAGATGGAGAATACCTTAGTAATCTGCGATTTGCTGATGACATTGCCTTGCTAAGCAACTCGGGGGATGAACTGCAATTAATGACTGATGACCTAGACAGGAAAAGTAGAAAGGTAGGCTTGAAAATCAATATGCAGAAGACTAAGGCAATGTTTAACAGCCTCGGGAAGGAACAGCAGTTTACATTAGGTAGCGAAATACTGGAAGTAGTAGGCGAATATGTCTACTTAGGACAGGTAGTAACCGCAGATCCGGACCATGAAAAGAAAATAACAAGAAGAATAAGTTTGGGATGAAGCGCATTTGGCAAGCACTCGCAGATTATGACTAGCAGCTTACCGGTATCGCTCAAGAGGAAAGTATACAACAGTTGCGTCTTGCCTGTACTCACCTATGGGGCTGAAACATGGAGGCTAACCAAGAGAGTTCTACTTAAGTTGAGGACAACCCAGAGGGCTATGGAATGAAAAATGGTAGGGGTAACATTAAGAGACAGAAAGCGTGCAGAGTGGGCCAGAGAAATAACTCAAGTTACCGACACTCTAGTAGAAATTAAGAAGAAGAAATGGACATGGGCAGGACATGTAGTGCGAAGAGAGGATAACCGATGGTCGCTGAGGGTAACTAACTGGATTCCATGGGAAGGAAAGCGTAGCAGGGGGCGGCAGAACGTTAAGTGGGCGGATGAGTTTAAGAAGTTCGCAGGTGTCAAGTGTATGCAGCTAGCACAGAACCGGGTTTAGTGGAGAAATAGGGGAGAGGCCTTCGCCCTGCAGTGGGTATAATCAGGCTGATGATGACGATGATGATGATTTGTTTAGAACATACTGCAGGCCTACAGTAGGCCCAAGCAGGAGGGGCGAATACATAATATATGCAAAAAGAACAGGATTAGCAAAATTGAAAAATGTTAAATACAAGTTAAATACAAATACAACACAAAATACAACAATAAATACAAGGCTCAGATGCAAAATACAAAAAGTAAACGTAGAAATAAATGGCTCTCTTTAATATAAATGCTGTGAAGAAAACATTCAGTCAAAAGAATCAGCTCTGATTAAAAGATCTGGCGGACATCTGTTCCACTCCTCAATGGTGAGTGGAAAAAGTGAGCATTTAAACGCGTTAATCCTAGCACTATAAGGTGTTCATGAGTGTGCATGATGATTTCGTGTTTGGCGCGTAGTGTTAGGTTTAGGGAAGGGGTCTGCATTCATAGACACTTTATGGTTTTTTTAGTAAGAAAAGTAGTTTCAGTCTTTGAATTTTCCGGCGCAGCTGTAATGTTTCAATACCGTGAGTTCTCATGAGGGTCGTTGGTGAGTCAGTTACACGATACTTTGAAAAAATAAAACGGTCGGCTTTGCTTTGAATCATATCAAGGGCCTAGATGTTACGTTTAGTGTAGGGATCCCAGATGGTGCACGCATATTCTAGTTATTGACTTATTATTGATTGAAAAGTAGGGTAATTTTTTAAGTTCAGGTGGGGCAAGTTTTAGTTTATGTCTAAGAAAGCAGAGTTTACGAAAGGCTGAGGAGCATACGTTTGATACATGTTTATTCCAGCTAAGGTTTTTTGTTATTGTAACTCCTAGATACTTGTACTCGCTGACTTCGGTCAGAAGGTGAGATGAAATATTGTAAGGAAATGAGAAGGAAGCATTTTTGTTAGTTATCTTCATGTATACTGTTTTCTCTAAATGTAGCTTTATGTCCCATTTATTACACCATGTATGTTCTGAAGATTGGAGTTTAGTAAAACTTGATCATCTTGTTAAGTAATTTGGTGAATAAAACGCAGTAATCTGCAAATAATTTAATTTGAACCGGGGTAGTTAAACGTTTGTAATGTCATTGATATATATAAAAAAAATAGGAGAGGCCCGAGGATGCTTCCCTGTGGGACGCCTGAAGTAGAGTGTACTAGAAAAAATTCTAGTGCACTCTACCTGAAGTGAGCGGCAGGTGGTTTGAATAGCAATCATCAATACAAACAAATTGTGTGCGGTGAGAAAGGTATGAGAAAATCCAATGAATTATGAAATTAGGAAGACCAATAAGTTCAAGTTTGTAAATTAGTGTGGCATGAGAAATAACATCAAAGTCTTTGCTGAAGTCTAAAAAAATAACATCCACTTGGAAAAGTATGAATGACAGAAGTTAGCTGAGTGACAGTGGAAAAGCCTTTTCGAAACCCGTGCTGATGGGGGGTAAGCTCCTTGTACGACCTTGTAAGGGGTAAGACCTTGTTGCTAAAGCAAAATTATACTCAAGAAACAATTGGTAATTTTGGAGCCCAATGCATGTTAAACACGTCACATTTCGTGTCTGTGAACGGAACGGACGGCGCGATAGTAATCGAGTTGCCGAACGTCGCTAACTAAGATGCCTGGATGGTTTTGCGGATCACCTGCCCTTTGTGTTTCACTTGTTTCTTATTGTTCCTGTGTTCAGATGCAAAGTTGTTAGAGGGGAGGCCTTAGAATGAAAACGAATGTTGTGCAAGCGTGCGCAGATCTCGACATTTATTTCAGTTTTGAATCACTTGTTAACCATAACATCTCAGCAACGCGTCTTCGCATCTTGCTGCCTTCCACGAATAGGAAACAATCAGACGTCGCTCGTCTGAAGCTTTGGTCGGTATGATTAAGCTGTACAGTCGCAATCAATATGAAGGTGATCGCGGGAACTTCGACCGGTGGGCCTTTCAAGCTGCATAGCGGCAGATTTCAGTACTGCGAAGATAATGACTGCGGTGCCTTCTTGCCCTCCTACGCTCTTTCGGGCAACAGGCATCACCCTCCTGACTAACTTTCCGGCTTTTTGTCTGCTCAAAACTTCTGCGGATGCGATCTGCGCACCCTGCTTGATGACGCGCAAAAACAAGAAACATTATTGCTAGCTAGAGACAAGTGTCAGCTGTTACAGGAACAGCAAAACAAGAGAGAGGGGACACCAAGATGTTTCCCTTGCCACGGAATGTGATGATGTAACCTGGCGCTGCTACTTCTCTCGGTTGCGGCTCGAGCGATCACCTTCATATTGATTGCGACTGTACAGGAGCAAGCCATTGACAACCAAATGAGAGGTTATAAAAGCATAGAGGTGTAATGTGGACAATTAGAAATTGGGTTACCTGGACAGTGCTGGCAGCTTTCTTTGCACGTCTGGCGCTAACCTGTCTTTCCAAAATTCTTAGCCACATAAAAATATAATCGCCTCTCTGAGAATCACCGCTGCTTATACTTCCTGTTCTGTTTGCGCGGCTGATAATAAACACTGACTGTATTAGTGTTCGTTATTTGGGCAAGGCGCTCCCACAGAGACAGTTTTTCTAAACCTTTGTTTTTCTTATTTTGATTATGACATTGGAGTAATTGTGGTGACTATTTTGG
This sequence comes from Amblyomma maculatum, assembly GCA_023969395.1. Taxonomy (NCBI): domain Eukaryota; kingdom Metazoa; phylum Arthropoda; class Arachnida; order Ixodida; family Ixodidae; genus Amblyomma; species Amblyomma maculatum. The sequence continues at coordinate 55,642 of JAJIZL010031062.1, forward strand.
TTTTAGTCAGTAATCTGGTGCTATAATAGTTTGGTATGAACTTTCTGGATTTGTTCTATAAAACTCTCTTTGCCTTACCTCTAACGCAAGCACAAGCAGAACACGGAAGAAGAAAGTGTCAAATGAAATGGCATGAGAACAAAAAGCCACAGGTAAAAAACTGGAGTGACTAGAAATCATATCTACGCAGATGTTTAGCAAAATAATTATTATGTTTATATCTCATTATTGTCGTTTTTCTTCATATTACCGTGCCCTGACTACAACTGAGATAAATTACTGACCAATAAGCTACCACGCAAGCTGGTACGCTGAAATCTTCAGCAACGCCAGAACCAGATATTTTGGTATTATCATTGGAAACGTTTTTGTGAACAGATTCTTTCAAAACAAATTTGAAGCCACCCTTGCAAAGTATACAACACGACACACTTATGCCAAGGAGATTAGGTTGCTCTTTCGTCATATCATATCTGCAATGACGCCATCTTTGGCTAGAATTGAACATCTGGTTTTACAGAAGCAATAGATAAACATGACATTTCTTCCTTAGCATAAAATGCGCACACCAGACGTACATAGATTCTGGACAGCACACATCGCTTATCTAAAATGAGGTACTGCATATACATTTATTACTATAAGCAATGGCTAATAACTGTGTTAGCGCATACATGATATTCAGTTTCTGCTAAAATAAAGTTATCTGATTCAAAACGTTAGCTTTACATATACACAAAAGATATTGCGGTTTCGCCACCCCTAGAAGAGTTTAGGTTTCTCTCGGTGTAATGCGGTAATCGCTATACCATTTGAAGTGCGTGGCCTTTCATTTTGGAGGTCGCAGGCACAGTGCGCTTGCCCTAATCTTCCAATGAGCACTGTATGGCGTTTTCTTGTTTGTGGGTCATTATAAGTAGGCCCCACGGGGTCGTGACTAAATAATAGGCTGCGGAACGTCACAAAGATAATAGGTGGCACGAGGAAGCACTACCTTATTATGTAGCTGCCAAGAAATATACACTGCAAATATTTACGAAAGCAAGGTTCTCAAGACATACAGGAATGATACAGTTGCCGAACTACCTGAGGTAAAAAATAAATCACTACACAGGAGCGGACAGTGTAAGCACTGCCTCCATAGTCAAAAAGAAAACAGATTACATATTTTGATGCATTTTAACTTGAGAAGAATTTCGTTGATTTGCAGGCAAATGACGTTTTCTGACTTTAAGTACAGGGCATGGCCTATATATGGTATATATTGCCGGAGCAACAATCAACTTCCGTTTAGTTGACAGTCAGAGCTCTTGAGTGGGTGTTCTCTTTCTTGTTCCGGCGTTTTGAGCTCTTTTATTGCATTTCACCTCATGTCTAAATTACTAAGTACTGTATTTTGTGCCTGGAATGTAGGGTATGCTTTAATTACAAATTTTACAAATTGGTACAGCTTACTTGCTCTTATTTTTGAAATGTTTGTACTGTTGTTATTTTAGCCTATATTTTGGTTGTGCATTATCTTTCGACCACATGTTCCTGCTCACTGGGCAAACACTGACAAACGTGATCGTTTTCTTGGCAGATCCGCCTGCAGAGTTAATTTATCTAAGGCTCCCTCTTCATTCACGCGGAAGTGTAAAGTAGCCTCGCGCTTCAATGATTAGCGCTTTGCAGGCATTCATTGGGCAGTTCTTAACACTTATTAGAACAGAAAAGAAACCTTAACATTGGACACATAACAGAGCACTGTGCCATGTAAAAGGTAACCGCATGTTGAGAAGGTTTAACACAAATGCCGAAGGCTTCTGATCGTAGCCAGCAGCGTAAGGCATTTTATAGAATAAAAATCTGCGAGGTTTTACTTTGAGTACTGTCTTTTTGGAGCAATATTATTTAATATTTTCTGTATATTATTATGAAAGCCCTAAGGCTTGCTTGTGAGTAATTGATAAATTTTCACTTTGTAATCCAAATCAATCTAGAGCTGCAAACCTTACCTCTAGGTAAGCTGTGGACCTTCATAACACAACGAAAAAATCTTTAGCGGCACCACATTTTGCATCGTACTATGATCAGACGTCCTCTTTTGCAGGACGTGAGCTCAATTATATTTCCTTTTAAATTTATTCAATATTATGCAAAACATAATAGTGCCCGATGTTGAAGAAGTTCTGAACGCTGAAGAGCTCTTAATAAAAACGAAAGGTTGTGCTTTTTTAAATTGCAGTGTTTCAATTTTTTGATGTTTTTTATATCTGTCACAATTTGAAGTGCTACGGAGAAAAACCTACTGTTCTCTCGCAAAATAGTTCGCTTGAAATAGAAGGCATGACGTGCTTAATGCATGTGATAAGTTGTATTGGCAATACATCATTAACACGCGTCAGAGTATAGGGCAACTCTATTGAAAAAGTCTTTATTGTTTCATACCGGATTAGGTATACTAGTTTATTTTACAGGCTGAACAGTCATGACATCTCTTGTAGTAGGCAGTAGCCACTTGCAGTGGCTAGTCTTGGATAGCCTGGATATAAAAACTGTGTTTGCTCGCAGCTCTCGCGCTTCGTCGGCTACAGCTCAACATGGTGTCAGAAGTAACGCGACTCCCACAGTAAGACTCCGACGACCTCCGGCGCTGCATGGTTATACACAAAAAATAATACACACACGAGAATTAAATCAGGACATTAACACAGATGATGCGCTCGCTACCAACCGCCAGTTTTTGTGGTATAAAGAAGAAGAAAGCTTCACACAAAACGTGGGGTTACAATATTAAAAAGAAGTAAACAAAAGAGTAAGAAAAAATAAATGAAAACAAAACGAAAATAATGACAAATTAGGTCTAACATTTTGTCACATTGTTCAAACGAAGAAGTATCACCTCCTTGCTGTTGAGCGTCACCGACAGAACAATCACGCATTCCCCTTCTTCCCCCAAAATCATCTTGAAGGCTTCAAAAATCTCTCTTTTAAAACTGTCTTTTGAGCCTGAGAGCACCTTGGTTTCGGTGAGCTTTGGGACACAATGGGTGCCCCTCAAGTTTTGTTGATTGTCATCCGTTTTACACTGGGAGCAATGGGTCGCTAGGTTTCCTGGAGCAGACAATGCGGCACACGAATTTCTGTGTTCGTTTAGGCTTCCATTGATGCATCGGCCTGTTAACCCCACGTAGGCTTTCCCACATGTCAGGGGGATATTGTACACGACGCCCGTGCGGCATTTGACAAACCGTTCTCTGTGCAGTATTCCGCATCCTTCCTTAGTCTCTCTCGACGAAGAAGTCAGGGAGCTGTCAGGCTGCCTGCTCGTCTCTGCGAAATCTGTTTGATTTTCCATTTAATACTCGATATATATATCCCAAATAGCCTATATTGCAAGATCCTGACATGTTATCAGCGGCGGGTGCGGCTCCACCGGTGCCGCACCCTGGATCATCACCTGAGTGTTCTGGCATCACGTCAGGCCTACCTCAGCAGACTGTGCCAGCTCTGCTATCATCACCCGTCATCCCAACCTGTGTATCATGCGGTCACCTGTCATCACCAGGTACTTCAGGGCTCTCACCCTCTGATGCTCATCTACAACACGCATCTGGTCCTTCCACCGCAAGCTGGGATCGGCTGATGCCTACAGGTCAGGATGATTTTCCTGATAGCTCAGATACTTCGTCTGCCATTGCCTGTATAGATGCTGCGGCGGTCTGCTCAAGAGCCAGACAAATTTATTCAAGTGCCATCGAAGCGTCGCCGCAGCTCGAGGCGGTCGAATTTCAGTGTCGACCCAACTAACGCTTCTAAAGCGCCCAAGTGCAACCTCACAGTAATCATAAAACCAGTAGATATCGGATATCGTATTACTCGCTTTAATCCGCTGGCAATGAGGCAAGCATTTGAATCTCTGGGTCCAGATGCCGTCCTTCAAGTTCGCCCCAACGAGCGGCTTAATCTTCTGGCAGTTGACACCCGAACCGCGGTCGCTACTGAACGCCTTTTACAAATACGATCAATAGCAGGAATGGCAGTGCAAGCATACGAGCCCCGACCAAACAACTATAGCGTAGGAGTAATCAAGGGTGTGCCCCTGGATCTTTCTCAAGAAGATATCTACTCGGCACTATTACAGAGAGTTCCAATAAAATCGGTGCGCCGTCTGGGAAATTCCGAAAATATCCGCATTGTGTTTGTGACAGAATCTGCGCCAGAATACGTTATTCTTGGATATACAAGATACCGTGTGCATGAATACATCCAAAAACCACGACAATGTGGTAGATGTCAGCGCTTCGGTCATGTGACTACAGCTTGCCGACTAGCCTTGCGCTGCCCACGCTGTGGGGGAAATCATGACCGTACCACGTGCCCAAGTGACATCCCCGTTTGTCCCAACTGCGGAAAGCAGCATGAGGCAACGTTTTCCAGCTGCACTGCCTACCAAAAGGAGAAACTAATCTATAAGTACAAGATATCCAACAATACCGACTACAAGTCAGCAAAAGCTGCTTTAATTGACCAAGATCAAATCAGGAGTAGTCATCACAGAAAAAAACCATTGACGGGAAAGAAATCACAAGGACAGTCACAGAAAGATGATGCTGGTCATCCGAGAATTGATGACGTGGTTGAATTTCCTCCTCTTCCACAACAATCAGAGGTTCAACAACCATCTGTACCAAGCCCACAAAAAATTACTGTACAGCAGCCTCATTCGAGGAGTGCATCCCGGAACCGCTCATGCGAGACCTCTATTCGCAAAAACTCTGACATTTCTAGTTCCCAACTGTGCTCACTTGTTGAGGCTGTTCGTGCTTTTCTTATACCACTCTCCTCGCCGGTGGCGAAAGCCATCCTTACAATTCTTGATTTCATATCTCCTCTCCTGGCACAATGGCGGTAGCAGACAAACAGTCGTCTGCTCCACCCAGCGTGCAAGCCATCCGAAATAAGGCCACCATCTTTCAATGGAATGCCTGCAGCCTCCGCCCCCGTCTCTCTGACTTTCGACACTTCGTCTTCAAGCATCGTTTCCCTGTAATTGCTATATCAGAATCTCGGCTTAATACTACAATCCGTCTCTCAGGCTACACAGTAATGCAGTCAACAACTGGTACAGACCTCAGTAAAGTTCTTCTGGCTATCCGGAAAGACGTCAACTTCATCCAGCATCCCATACCAACTGATCCACATAATGAGTACGTTGCAGCCACTTTAAAGTGCATGAACATGCAGTTTACAGTAATTGCTGCCTACATACCACCTCGTGCTAATTTCAATATTGAACGCCTACAAGATATCATGCGAAGTACCCCTGTGCCACACATTATAACGGGAGATTTCAACGCACATCATCCTGCATGGGGAGGCGTCAGATCGACAGCCAGAGGCCGGCAGCTATTCGACCTCGCACTTTCCAACAATTTATTATTTCTCAACGACGGCCAAGCAACTTACTATCAAGGAGCACGGTCCGGTGCTCTTGATATCTCCATGATCTCTGCTGATCTGTCAGCTTCAACAACCTGGTCTGTGGACATCGAGGCTCATGGCAGTGATCACCTACCTACATATATTGAGGTTTGTGGCTTTTTTCTCGCCTCTCAGCGGCATAAAGTTCGCTACACGAATTGGGAAGCTTTCGCTGATGCCGTAGAAAAGCAGGATCTGTCGAACTTAAGTTATGACTCCTTCATTGCTGCAATAGCAGATGCTCAAACATTGCACACGAGAGTCCTCCACCTGCCAAAGGTGTACTCAGCTGTTGACGCCGAATATAAAACCTTCGAGCAATACGTCGCAGAGCAGAAAGACGAGTGCGCAAGACACTTTCTAGAGACGATATCCGGACTTCTAGGTGAGCACAAAAACACGTTCAGCGCCATTTGGACAAGCTAGAAAGAAGGAAATGGACATCTTTTTGTGCAAAATTAGATCCTAGAAAGCCACTATCTAAAGCGTTGAGTATTGTACGAAGCTTAAGAAGTCAGCCTTCACAACTACATCCTTTCGAGTGCGTGGCTCTAAATGCCAATACTACTTGTCTTCATGTAGCAGAGACTTTCTGTTCAAAGATGATTGCTCCATTAGCAGCTCCTTCACTGCAAAATGTGCTCCCCACCTTTGTCCCGTCGCCCAACACTTCTTTCCTAGACGAACTGTTCACTATGGAAGAACTTCAAGCTGCGCTAGCAGTTACCAACAAAAGATCTTGCCCAGGGCCTGACCATGTTAGCTACACTTCGCTGTCGCGTCTTGGAAGAAAAGCCAAAACTCAGCTGCTTACCATCTATAACAACTCTTGGATAGCTGGCAGACTGCGCGCGTAATACCCGTTCTTAAACCTGGTAAGCCATCAATTGATCTAAACGCTTATCGTCCTATTGCACTGCTAAGCTGTGTTGGGAAATTGATGGAAAAAATGGTTCATTCACGCCTTACCTGGGACTTGACGAATAGGGGAATTTACCCTCCATCAATGTCTGGCTTCCGAAAAGGCCGAAGCAGTATTGATAATGTTATTGCTCTTGCCAACTGTGTCAGGCGCAGCAAAGCTGAGCGGTCTCTAATTATTGCTGTTTTTCTTGACGTTAAAGGAGCATTTGATAATGTCACACACGAGGCGATTCATTTAGCCTTGCGTTCAATTGGCATTGCTGGACGAATGTATAACTGGCTTTCTGACTATCTTCGGGATAGGACCATTTACATGTCAACGGATCAAGGTGACACGTCCTTACATCATGTGTCTCGTGGCGTTCCTCAGGGAGGGATTTTAAGTCCAACGCTCTTCAATATATCTCTTCTTGGTTTGGACAGGTCCTTGCCACCTACTGTTCAAATCTCCCTCTACGCAGATGACATCTGCATATGGTGCTCCGGAAGAATTAGGCGCATTGTGCATGCTCGGCTACAAAAAGCAATAGTTGGCATTGCATTATTTTTAAACAAGCGAGGTCTTGTTATATCTCCAGAAAAGTGCGCAGCAATTTCATTTTCACGACGTGATCTCTCCCGTTATGTACTGAAAGTTGCTGGCACTCCTATACCGTATGTCAACCATCAAAAATTTCTAGGTGTGACCTTTGATAGGTCTCTTTCATGGTCACCACACGTTCAACAACTTAAGACCAAACTCTCTTCATACCTATCTATATTCCGTATGCTCTCAACGACCAGAAGAGGCTGCTCTACCGATTCCTTATTACGGCTTTATGGAGCACTTTGTGAAGGTCTTCTGCGTTATAGCCTCCCTGTTCTTCAAGGCCTCTCGCAGTCAAGCATTAAACTACTTGAAGCCATGCAGGCCAAAGCTTTGAGAGTGTGCCTTGGTCTTCCAAAAAACACTTCCACAGTGGGCACTCTGGCGGAGAGCAGACGTCTATCTCTAACCGTGCTGATACCGCAGGAGCTGCTTCGCGCCCAGCTGCGCTTTGCACGTGAACCTACCCACCCGTTTTCAGAGCAAAGCATCACATCACTCTCCAATCTACTGCCTGCGCAATATCAACGTGCAGTACCGTCATCTCTCCCACCATGGAGGTTTGCTTCATGGCAAATTTCGACAACTATACCTGGCATCAAAAGAAAAGCCCACACCCCAGGACCCGCACTTAAATACTTCGCCCTTGAGCACATCTGTGCACGCTACAGTCATCATTGCCACATCTATACTGATGGCTCTGTCACAGCTATTTCTTCATCCATCGGCGTGTGGATACCATCAATGCACACCACAATCTCGGCAACACTCAGTCATCGCACTTCAGCTGTGGCTACTGAGTTAAAAGCTCTGAGAGAAGCAATTATATATATTCTACAACAACGCCCTGCAGCATGGGTTATCTTCAGCGATTGTCGCGCTGCACTACAATTGCTTAAATCATCAAGAATTCAGGAAGAGCTCGTCATTGACATAAATAAGCTACACACAGAGGCCTATGACCTGAGTCACAGCATTGTGCTACAGTGGTTACCTGCTCACTGCGGCATCGCGGGCAACGACCTCGCAGACGCCGCTGCAAAAGAACTAAAAGATTCCACAATGACAATTTCAATACCATTCTCACGAAGAGATGCAGCAAGACTTGTAGCAACTGAATCGTGGCGATTGCAACGCTCTCTGTGGTGTGACCCGAACCATCAATATCGACCTCTACACCGAATAGATCCCACTTGCGTCTTTCGAATTCCTCACAATTTGAACAGGTGGCATCGAAACTGTCTACACAGAATCCGCTTCAATGTGTCATACACAAACTACTTCCTACATAAAATAGGCATAGCGAGCAGGCCTCTGTGCTCTACATGTGATGTGTGTGAAACTTTTGAACATTTGGTAACCTCCTGTCAACGGTTTACTGCACATCGCAGGACACTGCGCAATAATTTAAGCTTACCTAAAGAAACAACCTTGCGCCTTGAACATGTCCTGGGTCCTTGGTGCGACGTATCGTCTGCTGCGCGAGCTACCAAGGCCTTACTAACTTTTCTGAAGGACACAGGGTTGATTAATACCTTCTAAAACTCATCTGTGTGTGATTATGTGCGTATGAAACTTAACTTTTCTTAAAGGGGCCCACAAACACCTCCCGAGCACTCCTCACAAACTATCTCAGTCGCTAGATTATGCTGCGATACACATTTGAACGCAGTAACACACGTCTACGCGCAGTGCAGGTCCCACAATCCCATTCGAAAGTTGGCGCGTTCTTTCCTTCGACTTTTGCCA
>JAJIZL010031062.1:64766-80754 GCA_023969395.1 Amblyomma maculatum
CCTGTGCCACACATTATAACGGGAGATTTCAACGCACATCATCCTGCTTGGGGAGGCGTCAGATCGACAGCCAGAGGCCGGCAGCTATTCGACTTCGCACTTTCCAACAATTTATTATTTCTCAACGACGGCCAAGCAACTTACTATCAAGGAGCACGGTCCAGTGCTCTTGATATCTCCATGATCTCTGCTGATCTGTCAGCTTCAACAACTTGGTCTGTGGACATCGAGGCTCATGGCAGCGATCACCTACCTACATATATTGAGGTTTGTGGCTTTTCTCTCGCCTCTCAGCGGCATAAAGTTCGCTACACGAAATGGGACGCTTTCGCTGATGCCGTAGAAAAGCAGGATCTGTCGAACTTAAGTTATGACTCCTTCATTGCTGCAGTAGCACATGCTCAAACATTGCACACGAGAGTCCTCCACCTGCCAAAGGTGTACTCAGCTGTTGACGCCAAATATGAAAAACTTCGAGCAATACGTCGCAGAGCAGAAAGACGAGCGCGCAAGACACTTTCTAGAGACGACATCCGGACTTCTAGGCGAGCACAAAAACACGTTCAACGCCATTTGGACAAGCTAGAAAGAAGGAAATGGACATCTTTTTGTGCAAAATTAGATCCTAGAAAGCCACTATCTAAAGTGTGGAGTATTGTAAGAAGCTTAAGAAGTCAGCCTTCACAACTACATCCTTTCGAGTGCGTGGCTCTAAATGGCAATACTACTTGTCTTCATGTAGCAGAGACTTTCTGTTCAAAGATGATTGCTCCATTAGCAGCTCCTTCACTGCAAAATATGCTCCCCACCTTTGTCCCGTCGCCCAACACTTCTTTCCTAGACGAACTGTTCACTATGGAAGAACTTCAAGCTGCGCTAGCAGTTACCAACAAAAGATCTTGCCCAGGGCCTGACCATGTTAGCTACACTTCGCTGTCGCGTCTTGGAAGAAAAGCCAAAACTCAGCTGCTTACCATCTATAACAACTCTTGGATAGCTGGCAGCCTTGTAGAGAGCTGGAAGACTGCGCGCGTAATACCCGTTCTTAAACCTGGTAAGCCATCAATTGATCTAAACGCTTATCGTCCTATTGCACTGCTAAGCTGTGTTGGGAAATTGATGGAAAAAATGGTTCATTCACGCCTTACCTGGGACTTGACGAATAGGGGAATTTACCCTCCATCAATGTCTGGCTTCCGAAAAGGCCGAAGCAGTATTGATAATGTTATTGCTCTTGCCAACTGTGTCAGGCGCAGCAAAGCTGAGCGGTCTCTAATTATTGCTGTTTTTCTTGACGTTAAAGGAGCATTTGATAATGTCACGCACGAGGCGATTCATTCAGCCTTGCGTTCAATTGGCATTGCTGGACGAATGTATAACTGGCTTTCTGACTATCTTCGGGATAGGACCATTTACATGTCAACGGATCAAGGTGACACGTCCTTACATCATGTGTCTCGTGGCGTTCCTCAGGGAGGGATTTTAAGTCCAACCCTCTTCAATATATCTCTTCTTGGTTTGGACAGGTCCTTGCCACCTACTGTTCAAATCTCCCTCTACGCAGATGACATCTGCATATGGTGCTCCGGAAGAAACAGGCGCATTGTGCATGCTCGGCTACAAAAAGCAATAGTTGGCATTGCATTATTTTTAAACCAGCGAGGTCTTGTTATATCTCCAGAAAAGTGCACAGCAATTTCATTTTCACAACGTGATCTCTCCCGTTATGTACTGGAAGTTGCTGGCAGTCCTATACCGTATGTCAACCATCAAAAATTTCTAGGTGTGACCTTTGATAGGTCTCTTTCATGGTCACCACACGTTCAACAACTTAAGACCAAACTCTCTTCATACGTATCTATATTCCGTATGCTCTCAACGACCAGAAGAGGCTGCTCTACCGATTCCTTATTACGGCTTTATGGAGCACTTTGTGAAGGTCTTCTGCGTTATAGCCTCCCTGTTCTTCAAGGCCCCTCGCAGTCAAGCATTAAACTACTTGAAGCCATGCAGGCCAAAACTTTGAGAGTGTGCCTTGGTCTTCCAAAAAACACTTCCACAGTGGGCACTCTGGCGGAGAGCAGACGTCTATCTGTAACCGTGCTGATACCGCAGGAGCTGCTTCGCGCCCAGCTGCGCTTTGCACGTGAACCTACCCACCCGTTTTCAGAGCAAAGCTTGACATCACTCTCCAATCTACTGCCTGCGCATTATCAACGTGCAGTACTGTCATCTTTCCCACCATGGAGGTTTGCTTCATGGCAAATTTCGACAACTATACCTGGCATCAAAAGAAAAGCCCACACCCCAGGACCCGCATTTAAATACTTCGCCCTTGAGCACATCTGTGCACGCTACAGTCATCATTGCCACATCTATACTGATGGCTCTGTCACAGCTATTTCTTCATCCATCGGCGTGTGGATACCATCAATGCACACCACAATCTCGGCAACACTCAGTCATAGCACTTCAGCTGTGGCTACTGAGTTAGCAGCTCTGAGAGAAGCAATTATATATATTCTACAACACCGCCCTGCAGCATGGGTTATCTTCAGCGATTGTCGCGCTGCACTACAATTGCTTAAATCATCAAGAATTCAGGAAGAGCTCGTCATTGACATATATGAGCTACACACAGAGGCCTATGACCTGAGTCACAGCATTGTGCTACAGTGCTTACCTGCTCACTGTGGCATCGCGGGCAACGACCTCGCAGACGCCGCTGCAAAAGAACTAAAAGATTCCACAAGGACAATTTCAATACCATTCTCACGAAGAGATTCAGCAAGACTTGTAGCAACTGAATCGTGGCGATTGCAACGCTCTCTGTGGTGTGACCCGAACCATCAATATCGACCTCTACACCGAATAGATCCAACTTGCGTCTTTCGAATTCCTCACAATTTGAACAGGTGGCATCGAAACTGTCTACACAGAATCCGCCTAAATGTGTCATACACAAACTACTTCCTACATAAAATAGGCATTGCGAACAGGCCTCTGTGCTCTACATGTGATGTGTGTGAAAATTTTGAATATTTGGTAACATCCTGTCAACGGTTTACTGCACATCGCAGGACACTGCGCAATAATTTAAGCTTACCTAAAGAAACAGCCTTGCGCCTTGAACATGTCCTGGGTCCTTGCTGCGACGGATCGTCTGCTGCGCCAGCTACCAAGGCCTTACTAACTTTTCTGAAGGACACAGGGTTGATTAATACCCTTTAAAACTCATCTGTGTGTGATTATGTGCGCATGAAAGTTAACTTTTCTTAAGGACACAGGGTTGATCAATACCCTTTAAAACTCATCTGTGTGTGCTCATGCGCGTGTGAAAGTGTGCGACACCGATTCTCTTTTTTTCTCATTTATTTCCCCTTCCCCTCCCACAATCTGTCACCCTCATCCCTCAACCCTCATCAGGAGTAGCATGCTAGGCTTACCATCAGGCAGACATCTCCTGTTGCCATTAAAATATCTCTCTCTCTCTCTCGTTTCATTCACCTTACTGCACATACTTTTTAACTTGTTTAGTGCGGACGGCACGACCCTAATTTCGAATCGGCTAGCTATCTTCTTAAGACTGTGTGATATGCCAAGTACGTACGGCAGGACAACAACCTGTCTTCTCTTTTCAGTCTCTTTACGTTCTCTTGTTCCGGGTCGCGACTTCTTCAAACAGCTTTCAGCCGCAGATATCAGCATGCTCCTCGGATATCCGCTTCGTTTCAACCTCTCAATCTGTATGTTAGCACTGTCGCCAATCAAGTGCGGGCAGGATTTGATCAGCGCCTGCCGTGAACAAGACACAGCCAGCCCCCGCTTAATCAACTTCGTATGACAGGAGTCGTATGGAAGAAGGCCTTTAAACCCCTTCAACATTCTTCAAGCTATTATATCGTTCCTTTTTGTTATGACTAATATATGGTCAGATAAAATGTGAGAGAGAAACCAGTGTCATAAAATGCGTCAAAACGCACTATCAAAACAATAGCAAGACCGGGAAAAAATGTATTACGAAGGTCGCTAGTAATTCCAACCGGCTGTGGGCAATTCTGACAATTTGGGACTGGTAATTAAACCTCATCAAAACTGATAGCTTTCTCTACTATACCGCGCAACTCATTGTCAGGTTTGGAAATGTTTCGAGCAAGCGACTGTCATCTTATCGCTCGTTCTGGCACCCACAACTCCCAAAGTGCTAGCAATAATATTAAACAAAGAGAACCAAAAACTCAGTGGTATTTACATCTCCTTTATTGCCTGATTTTTGTCTATATTTCTCTTTACGTGGCGAAATGTTGCTCTTTCAGACCTTGTATATTTTTCTCAGAGACAGTATTTGTTAACGTAATTCACAGATGTCCCTTTAAACAAGCTGAATCGATTTCCCGACTATCAAGAGGGCGACAATGTCAAGAATCACTGTTATGCACCTGCTTCCTACCGGAAAATTCAAATTTCGTAATTGACTAATGCTACGTGTTTTGTCATATGCTTCGAGTGCGGTAATCGTTGCTACATGCATAGATATTCGGTACAATAATTTATTTGGTACGGTATGTTTCAGATTCACGTGTTGGCTGCGGAGGAGCGATGCCAACAAATGCATTTACAGATGAGTGTGTTTGGTACTAAACACTACAGGAAGCATTGTCCTATATGCTGTTATCGGTGAATATTTCGATGGTCAGGAATGCGTTTGAATTATGCTCGAGCGAAATTCAATTTTGCCCTTTTCTACTGAGTCCCTTCAATCGCATACAGAGCACAGCGACTGCTCCTTGTAATGAATACTATAACTCGTGGGAGAATGAGCGCATGCGATGCGATGCGCCTACTTTAGAAAACAATGCGTACTCCCATGCTCAGCAATGTTGTAAGCTATATGGTGCATGTTTTCGTGCTTATTAAGCTCACAGGCATGCTCTGGGACGGAAATTAACGTTGGGCTCCATCAATAGGTCCTGCTTATTAGAAGCGTAAATGCTCAGTGAAGTATCAGTTCCGTAACGAACGGGTTTGACCAGTTTTGTTTAAACCGAAGCAGCACTGTACTGCGTAGCAGTTCTTTTCCTGACCTGTCCTTCCGGTATCAGATTCATACCAGACAGCCGTATTCGGTTTGAGATGCATACCGGTCATTCTCCGGTACTAGGTAATAACAGGTCAGTCTCTCCGAATTAAGATCCTTACCGGACGTAGTATGTCCGGTTAGACCAACACACAAGATATGGCATATATGACATAAGGTATTTCCTTCAAACCGGGAAGATCTGTCCTGTTCGAGGGCTATACCGGTCCTGTATAAATGTGTTAAAACATTACACAGTGCGGTTAACAAACACCGGTGTATATTTCCAGATAATACACGACCGTTCAGACCGGTTTCGCACGTCAAGGAATTGTTAATTATGAAAACTTCATTTTCTTTGCGTAGCGTAGCTCCTAGAGCCTTTCTTCGGATATTTTTCTAAAACTGTATTGGGGGTGGGGGGCTGAAAAAGGCTCTTATAGGATTCCTGGAAATAAATGTTGCTAGATTTGTTTAGAACTAATTCTTATGACAAAATTTCATGCGGAAGCAACAAAGCACAACCGTTCATCTTTCTGAAGCGTCAAAAACGGCACTTTACACCTCTTACGAAGTTTCTTGAGCAAGGCGGACGTATCTTAGAAAACTAATATACGTTCCTTTTTCTGTATATATTTGCTCACCATAAATATATTATCACTGAATAAAAATAGTTTTGGGATCTTTGTTTTGGGTACCTTATACTTGAGACGAATAGTCACCGTGCGACAAAAATGATTTATGATTGCTTCCGGGAATAGCTACATGCTACTTAAGTGATTCGAATTTGTGTAGCGAAATTGTCAGCTTTTTAAATGGCGTTTGCTATGACAAACAAATTATGTCACCATGATCAAAGATTTTTTTCGGAGATATTCATGATGACTGAGGGGCAAATATCAGTGAATGAAGAGAGAAAACGATAGTTGGTATAGAGGTACGCGGATCTGTTTGAATCAATAACGGGAAGGAATCAACTTCCTATTGTCGAGGGCCGCTTCTTGAAATCGCATTTGCTGAAATCGTATAGTGGAAAATAGGTAATAATAAACACCCTCCATGAACACGATTCGCCTAAACAATATCCGGTTTCTCGTAATACGAAATTAAGTCTACTGGTAAAACCACTTCCGCTGAGTCGCAAATCACAGCTTGGAATCTTGGTCCTGTTCTGATTACTTTTTGTCAGCTTCGCCTATTGCTAGTATTAGTTCGTGCACCTTCTTGATTGTTTGCCTAATAAACAGTTCGGCGCAGCAAGAAAGACTGCTCCCGGAGTAGTAAACAGTGTTTGCCCACGGAGACAGGCAGGTATGTGGAGATATTACGGCCCAATTCATACATCATTCATTTCAAGAAAACAATGCGAGAGCATCAAGGTGACCTCTCTATCAGACATATATGGGTATAACATTCCAATCTGCTCACCAATTTTGGCCGCTAAACCATTGCTTCAGCCTAGTCACCAAGGTGATTAAAAGAGAGCTGCGATTGTTGCCGTGATAATCCCTGTAAAATGGCCTTATCAATCTGTGGTATTTTATTCATAATTTTTATTACGTTTATTTTATGGAAACATACGTGCTTTATACTTTTGGGTATGACACCGCATAATTGTGGACGCTACACCTTACCAGGTCAAGACCACGTTCTCCTATATTTCTTGTAAATTGTAAAAATAACAAGAGTTCCATTGAAGGCATGAAATTCACCGCCATTTTCTTCACTCCAGGCGGTGTCCACTTTCGTGTACTGCGCATCCTATACCGGCATAGGATTTCCTGTTCCAATCTGTCAGTTTTTCGCGGTGGCGCGAATATGCGCTGTAAGGAAACTACAACCCTCCTCTTCGAACCCGCGCTTGCATCGGTAAGATGCCACTGCATTTCTCGTAGTACATGTAGCGAGCGCAGCGGCGGAATGCCTGTGGCAAGGCTTAGCTAATTGCTATGGTTATGACGATTGCGCAATAGCCACATATTCGATGCACAGTGACCTTGGCTCTATAGGCGTAGTGACGTTTTCGGTTCAAAAAATGCACTGTGAAAGGCGTTTTTTTTTTTAAATCATAATGCAGAGCAGGTTTTGAACTAAATTTTCAGTGTGTCATCTTATAACATAAATTTTAATTGGTGATGATCAGCATCTTATAGCAATGACTCAAAATTGCAGTATTTCACTCGTATCAGATGACAACTCCCACCAATTTTACGGAATATATGTGTCCTAATTTCATACATACGCATTTCGTTTCAACAGCTTATAATCATCATCATCATCATCAGCAGCAGCAGCAGCAGCAGCAGCAGCAGCAGCAGCAGCAGCAGCAGCCTGATTATACCCACTACAGGGCGAAGGCCTCTCCCATATTTCTCCACTTAACCCTGTTCTGTGCTATCTGCATCCACTTGACCCCTGCGAACTTCTAAATCTCATCCGCCCACCTAACTTTCTGCCGCCCCCTTCTAGGCTTTCCTTCCCTTGGAATCCAGTTTGTTACCCTTAGCGACCATCGGTTATCCTCTCTTCGCACTACATATCCTGCCCATGTCCATTTTTTCTTCTTAATTTCCACTAGAATGTCGGTAACTTGAGTTATTTCTCTGACCCACTCTGCACGCGTTCTATCACTTAATGTTACCCCTACCATTTTTCGTTCCATAGCCCTCTGGGTTGTCCTCAACTTATATAGTACTCTCTTGGTTAGCCTCCACGTTCCAGCCCCATATATGTGAGTACAGGCAAGATGCAACTGTTTTATACTTTCCTATTGAGCCATACCGGTAAGCTGCTAGTCATAATCTGCGAGTGCTTGCTAAATGCGCTTCATCCCAATCTTATTCTTCTTGTTATTTCCTTTTCATGGTCCGGATCTGCGGTTACTACCTGACCTAAGTAGACATATTCGCCTACTACTTCCAGTATTTCGCTACCTAATGTAAACTGCTGTTCCTTCCCGAGGCTGTTGAACATTACCTTAGTCTTCTGCATAGTGATTTTCAAGCCTACCTTT
Source organism: Amblyomma maculatum (assembly GCA_023969395.1). Classification (NCBI taxonomy): domain Eukaryota; kingdom Metazoa; phylum Arthropoda; class Arachnida; order Ixodida; family Ixodidae; genus Amblyomma; species Amblyomma maculatum. Next base: position 72,857 of record JAJIZL010031062.1, read on the forward strand.
CTACTTTTCTTGTCTAGGTCATCAATCATTATTTGCAGTTAATCCCCCGAGTTGCTTAGCAAGGCAATATCATCAGCAAATCGTAGATTACTGAGGTATTCTCCATCTACCCTTATCCCTAAATGCTCCCATTCAAAGTCTCTAAATACTTCCTCTAAACAAGCTGTGAATAGTACTGGGGAGATTGTGTCTCCTTGCCTAACGCCTTTCTTTATGGAAATTTTGTGACTTTCTTTATCCAGAACTATGGTTGCTGTGCAGTCACTGTATATATCGTCCAGCACTTTTACGTACGGCTCGTCTACCCCCTGATTTCGCAATGCCTGCATCGCCGCCGAGGTTTCAACTGAGTCAAATGCTTTTTCGTAATCAATAAATGCTATGTATACAGCTTATATTTATATTTATTCAATATATTCCTACGAAAATGACGAAGCGGGCAGTGGCGCTGGGCGGAGCGCTCGCGCCAGGCCCGCTGGCCATTAAAGCATATTTCATTGTCATGTCATCACGTCGTTCTCTTTCTGTTGTGTCGCCGTGTTCCATCGCTTGTCATGCCACCACGTAACATTTGGTTGGAGGTGCGGTTCATCCCCATCCTCGCCTTGCCCCGTTGAAGCCAACCGTACACGGGTGCATCGTCCGAGAACCCGTGGAGGTCGCCCCCCAGCTTTACCCCAGCCCTTTGTGCTCAGACCCGATCAGCCGCTCTTCCCAGCCCCGTCCCCAGCCTTGATCACAACACATGACGACCAGGAAGAGCCCAAAGCCGACCCGACCGAACCTACGACGAAGTGACCTCACGACCATTCGAACGAAGACAGCCCCCCCGCCCAAGTCGTTCGGCGTGTCTATGAGTATTGGCCTTCGGCAAACGGTGAAGATTGTACCTGATGCTCCGGGGCCAGCATTCACCCCATTTTCGCATTCATTGTGATGTCCAGCGTTTCATGTCCTAATCCTGTATCTGTGTTGATCGTCACTTCATGCAATGGATTTCTAGCAATTGATCGGGAAGATCGCTCGGTGGCCCCGGGTAGTGCTACGAAGATGACGAAGCGGGCAGTGGCGTGGGGCGGAGCGCTTGCGCCAGGCCCGCTGGCCATTAAAGCATATTTCATCGTCATGTCATCACGCCGTTCTGTTTCTGTTGTGTCGCCGTGTGTCATCGCTTGTCATGCCACCACGTAACAATAACTTGGTCTATCATCGTTAACATAACATCAGCGCATCGAGTAGTGCTACTTAGAGTGCCTCCTGCTGAGCCAACATCGGAAATAATTATTGCTTGAGCGAGAATATTTGCACGTCCGTACTTTCCGCAGTTATATACAGAGTGTAGAAGAGCAACCCGTTTAAACTCCTTACCTCTTCGTCGTGTTCTCGAGGTTTCGAAAGTGCGTATACTAATGAGATACCGAAATCATGTCAGTTTTGCGAACCAAGCACTACGGCAAAAGTGTTCATTTGCGTGTTTAGGTCGCTATACTGTTTGCTGCCAAGATATATAATTAAGTTTATATCGGTTAGTTCAGCGGAAGATAAGCCGTTGACCACATTTCAAATCTTTTTCTGAAGCCATATCACCATGGGACGACAAATGTCATTGACACTATATAACCTTAGTCATCAGGTCTTACAACATTTTATAGTTGCAAAATGACAGCCTGACCAGCCCCAAAAAGCGCAATGGTGCCGCCGCTTCTTTGCAAAATTTATCTGCAAGTTCTTAAATATCTTGACGCAGTTACTGAACATATATTTTTTTCTGTTTTAAGATAACCTCATCGTTTTGTCCCTCGTTTTGCTACAGCTGTTTATGTAGACTGTGTGTACATCTGCAAGTTAATCAATAGCCATTCCGCGCTCTTTCATAGGCAGTTTTGAACTGCATATACATTGTTAACATTTTTGGCTTAGAAGCTCTGCAGCGGTAGTCGGTCTTTGATCCAGAAATCACTACGTTTTGTTTGGTTTGTATTGAATGGGTTCTTTCCGACAAATACATTTCTCTTATGTGCCCTCGGCTCTACTTTCATGCACACAATTAACGCTGGTCAACCGCTTTGCACATTGAAACCGCGATTTTCATTGCAATCTCAAATCAATGGGATGAATCTATTTCACTCCAGGTAATAATACTATGTACTTTGTTTTCATCCACGCTCCCTGACTGCATTCTGTGATAAATGTAGAGAACGACAAGATTAACTCCATTATGTTGTACTGAAATCGGTAGAAATGATAAAAAGAATAGTTTTGAAATATTGCAGCATCAATTCAAATAACAAAAGAAAGCCGCTGTTGAAGGCATTGAAAATACACTAGTTCCGGAAAAGTACTTGATATTTCTCGCAAAACCGAATCAGCTGGGCTCCCAACAATGTTATAGTAGTAAAGCCATCATTATTATTCGACAAACTGACATGATTTTTCTTAGTCACTAGTTAAGCACTACAATTATGGAACAGTATAAGATGAGCTCACCGGCAGCACAGATTCTCTTCGGTGCTCTTTTCTGACCTGTAAACAGTATTTTTATGACGAATTGTATATGTGATGACCTATGTACCTCCTTCAGATCAGAGGATGTCTTTATTCTCCCATTCCACTATGCCTAGGGCCCAGGCTTAGCACTAATAGATTTTGAATGCCCCTGTATATAACGTTAAGGGAAAGAAACTATGCTTTCTTCTAAGAAGGAAGCAAAAAAATGCCCACGATTATCTTACTTCCTAATGCGAAATTTGAGCGCAGCTCGTCAGCTGTTTCATCTTTTCGATAAATTGAGGCAAAACGAAGAGGCGTCCGTGTGCTGTGCGATGTCAGGGCACGTTAAAGATCCCCAGGGGGTCGAAATTACTCCGTAGCCCTCCACTACGGCTTCCCTTTCTGTCTTTCCACTTTCACTCCCACCTTCCTCACTTCCCTTACGGCGCGGTTCGGGTGTCCACAGAGCAAATGTGACAAATACTGCGCCTTTCCTTTCCCGTGAACCAATAGAGCAAAAAAAAAGAGGCAAGGATTTCGAGCAAGGAACATAAGCACAATTACATACTTCTTGTTTTTAATTTTTCACACGTATTCCTTCAAGAAACACTCCACTAACAGTTCTTGGCTGTCATGAAAGAAGCTTTCTGGTCCGAGAAATGAAGAGAGCAATTGAGTTATCGGGAGGTTGCGGGAGGCAGCGCGTGGGTCCATAGGAACGTTGCGCAACGAACAGATAGCAGCGACTCGCTGACGCCGCTAGCGAGTGAAGCGAGCCTGGAAGCGAGTGAGAACGGGATGCACGCACCGTGATCCACCGCTGTACGGTTGCTTTCTGCGGATGAAGGATGCGAGCGCTATTGTATCCCCCTCCGGACCGGTCGTCTCGGTGCGCCCGCATACTTGCGGAGCGGGTCGGCGTTTCCGCAACCGGAGAGCACCCTCGCCTCCACTCAGGAAGAGGGGGGGGGTCTCCTCTTTCTGCATGGCGGCGACGGTGTTCTTCTACGCAGCACGTTGTGTTGACTAGCTAGCGACGTCAGTCAGTCGCTGCTAGCGCTGCCTCCGGCGACCCCCTTTTTTTTTCCTCGTGTGCTCCGGTAGCTGCGCGTGCTCTTGCCCCCATCATTCGCAGCTGAGTGTACCCCCCCCCCCCTCCTCCTGCGAGGCTCCGGTGGCCAAAGCACCGGCTAGAACGGGGGGGCTGAAAGGGGGGCGGAACTGGTTACGAGGCCGACGCCGCCGCGAAACCGAGGAACGGCGGCCAAAGAGCTGCGCTCTAAAATCTTGAAAATTGACGCGCACGCGTAATGTAGGTCCTGCGCTGAGTTCATGGTCAAATTAAACGCTAATATAGACAAGAAAATAATTCCCCTCGTGAAGATCATTTTTTTTGAAATTCATGGATTTTGACTGCATGAATTTAATGCAGCAGCAGATGGCGATTAGTTATGATTTCAAATCGTAGACGGGATGCACGGGTGTCGTGTTGATTCCTGCTTGAATTTTGCTGTTTATGTGAACGTTATAAATGGTGAGACGTCGTCCCTTAACTTGTGTCCATGCCCGCACATATGGGCACAATCAAGCACTCTTCGAGCGATCGTTTAACCTGCACTTGAACAATTGATTAGCTGTTTGCCCAGGATGACAGATTCTATTACTGCGCATCATCTGATGCACGGAACTTAAGCACACTGCCTTTCGGTCGGCGATAACCCATTCAGTTGAACCGCTGCTCAGAACCACCCATCTCACAAATATTTGGGTGGCCGCAGTTGCTATGCTTATAGAGGGCAGCGTGACACCTCCATGGACCTATGAATGAGCGGTAAATGGTCATGACAGTGCCGAGACTGGAATTTTCAGACGATTGTAGAAAGTAGAAAACTCAGCTCACGCACTTTTTGGTAGCGGCAAGAGCCTACGTAGTGCTTCGTACTGGATGAAAGCCTAGGACAGATATACAGATATATATATTAATGAGAGAGAGGCGGCAGGTCATAATTAGGTGTTCTTGGCCTGGTTGTTCATAATAAGCTTTAACAACCTTCTCGCGAACACCTCCAATAATGGCGAATGTACGCTGCGTCTTGTTCCTATACATATACCTGCTATTCATATACTTCACAACGGTACTTGCGAATATACCGTCTAAGGTATTCGTCTTAAAACCCGCACTACAAAAGTACTTTGCTCCGTCTTTCTCCTCTGGTTTTCCCGTCACGTCCCAAATTTCGCCGCTCACCGCCTCCATCACTTGCCCTTTATCAAGAGACGGCCTTCCGGAATTATGACGACCATGTATTTATGCATTCATTACGCTAGGCCACTGCCAGCAGCTGCACGGTGTTCCTGCAGACTGAGCGCCGACAACGGGCGCTAATAGAATTTACATGAACACAAGTATTGACTCATGTTTTCGCATTGGAGGGTAATGAGCTTAGGTACACAGGTTCCTGCATGGTCACGGCGTTTATATTTTATGAAGGCCAAACTAGTGATGTCTATCTATTGATATCGCATTCCGAAATTGAGTAATATCGAAAAATCAGTGTGAAGACAAATCTATCAGCTGTGTTTCACGAGTAAATTATCATCAATAAAACAGTTGGTACCCCTTAAAAAAAACAGCAGTAAATAATTCTAGGGGCGCCGCAGATAAACCTTACAGCTTTAGTGTGGAACGCCTAATACAAAAATGTATCCTGTGCGTAATAAAGCTGTCTTTGCTTCGCTAATACTCGCAAGTACTCACAGAATGCTCATTAGCTACACCATGCAGGCCACCGGCTGTACTATTCGAAAATGACCATGATCTATCCCTTACATGGTAAAGTAGAATTCATTGCATGTTAAATTAGCACGTATCTTGCGCAGTGCACGAAAGCTGAGTGCCTTTTGTGATAAATTTTCAGTATATTAATATAAATAAATTACACCACTTCAGCTATCTAGAAATGCGCAGTTTAAAACGAAGAAATTTTAGGAATCATTGCAGGAAAGAAATTTATAATAAACGAAAGCCCTGCGTTCAGCACTTTTAGGAACCCCTCCCTGCTTGCAAGCTAACCTTCACCCCAATTACAGCACCAAACAGCCTAATATTTTTCGAAGAGACAACATCCGAGTTTTCGAAAACACTATTTATTTATTTATTTAAAATACCCTCAGGATACAGATGTACGTTACAGAGAGGAGGGGCGCATACAGGATATATATAAGAAACAGAAGGTTAATAGAATACGCGTACGAATCTCTGAAAAACAAAGCACATAAAAAAGAACAACCAGGTACTTGGGTAATTTAGGAAGACGGCATAGATGTTAAAAGATAACAAAATATAAATATAGAATAAGCAAAACAGTATACAATGAAGGTAAGCAAATAACCATACAATATGCTTTAATACTAGGCAACAAAGAAAGTTTTTAGCGCGGATTTAAATTTTTCTTCTTCAGTTATACTTGTTAGGGATGCAGACAGGTTATTCCAATAATTACAGGTCGGAAACGAAACTAGTTATAATAGGCAACTGTGTTTGAGTGTGGAATTTTTACCTTTTGACTGTGGTTACGGCAAAATGAAGTGTAGGATGGTGGTTGAACCCATAAGGAGTGCAATATTGTGTTATGGTAGTATATTTTATGAAAAAGTGAGAGGCGGGACGATAGCTTTCTTCGAGTTGATAACAGCGGGAGATGTAAGTATGCTTTCATATTAGTAACACTGGCTGTACTTTGATAGTTATTTAAGATGAACCGGACTTAGCGATTTTGTACTGCCTCAACGGAGGGTGTGAGTGTTGCTTGACCGGGGTCCCAAGCAAATGAGGCGTATTCGAGTTGTGGACGAATATATGTTGTATAAATTATTAATTTTAATAATGACGGTGCAAGGGACAAATTACGGCGAATGTATCCAAGAGTACGATTGGCTTTAGCGATGTTGGAGTTAACATGCGATTTCCAGGTTAGATCACTAGTAACGATTGCATCAAGGTAACGGTATGGCTTTACAGATTCTAATGGGACGTTGTTAAGCATATGCATAGGACTTGTTACATTAGTTCAAGATACCCTCATTGATTGGCATTTGTTAATGTTTAGTTGCATGCACCATTTACTGCACCATTCGCTAATAATATTAAGGTCATTCTGGATTAATTGAACATCAGAATTATCAGCAAGTTTACGGTACAAGACACAGTCATCAGCAAAAAGACAAATTTTCGAAGAAACACAGGAAGGCAACTCATTTATGTAAATCCAAAATAAGAGCGGTCCCAGAACCGATCCTTGCGGAACGCCGGACCGGACTGGTACAGAAGGTGAGTTGATTTCATTACCATTTACAAATTGTACGCGGGACGTGAGGAAAGCGCGGATCCACAGCAGGGTAAATGTTTAGAAAGCTTAGATTATGAAGAAGTAGTGCGTGGCATACCTTGTCAAAAGCTTTAGAGAAATCAAGAAATATACAGTCAGTCGAAAAGCCAGAATCTAAATAGGCATGCAAATCATTAGTGAAGGAGACAAGCTGAGTTTCACAAGAGTTTGTGGAATCCATGCTGTGCACTTGAAAAAAAGCTGTATATAATGTGCTCCATAATTTTACAAGGCACTACCTAAACACAATTTCAAGACTGGACAAAATATGCCCACCGATAACACAAATTGTCTCGATGTCTCTTATTGCACCTGGCAGAAGCAGTACTTTAATTTTTTTTTTATGTCAACTCCTTGTAGTGTACATTTTTGTCTCATACGTCTATTGGACTTTCACTCAGTACCATATTAGGAGGAAAACAACGCTGTTCACAAAGCAGCCATCAAATCATTGTCCATGGGCGCTGGAAGGCGTGCACAGGTTTAATGGCCGTGTTCAAAATATAATATTCTTGAAGAAACCAGTCTTTAAATGCACTCCAGAGTCTGCACAGAGTTGCTACTGCAGTTGAAACCCCAGAAGAGTTGGCATCAATGATTTATTTGCCTTTTAGGTTATATAGCCTGCTGCATTCACCTGACCCTAAGCTCGCTGTCGTTGCCAGCACTCCTTCGGACGTTGTACATGTAGGGCGTATTTACCTCAGGTAAATCGAGGAGCAGATCAGTTGGAAGCTGGAAGAGGCGATTCTCTTTAATCCAAAAGGCGAAGGTGTGTAGATGATTTAAACGAGGCGTAATTGGCAGCGGCGCTAATATAGTGAGTTAGGTAGCGGTGCAGGGAAGTTCAGTTCAGTTCAGTTCAGTCGTTCAGTCGTGTCCGACTCTTCGTGACCCTATTGACCATGTCACGCCACGCTTTCCGGTCTCTCACTATCTTCCTAACATCACATAACTTCATCTGCAGTGCCTCGAGGATGCCATCTAACCATCGCGTTCGCTGCCTACCCCTTCTCCGGC
>JAJIZL010031065.1:0-19098 GCA_023969395.1 Amblyomma maculatum
ACACACACACACACACACACACACACACACACACACACACACGGTGCGAACGCGGTGAGAGATTATGAAGTCGCATGCAGATAATTTCGCTATCGCGAAGTGCCATGGAAGGTAGACTGACGCCTATACGATGCTTTGTTACAAAGTGTTATACTTTTGAAATTTCGCTGGTCACATGATCCATGTATGATGAGATAACAGTGATCTTCTCCACCTTGTTTGATGTAAGCGCCGATTTTCTCCACCAGATCATGCCCCAACCAGTAGAACGTTTCACACCGTTAAAGAATCTCTGTAGCCTAATCCAGCTTAGCATACCTCCAGATGGCTTACCTGCGGTAATGCTTCTGCGTGGAGCGAGGACACGTCCCACGTTCTTGGGCGGCTCCTCCATAAACAGCCGCTGCGGCCGTGACTGCTGCTTGGTTGTGGCTTCGTCTCCGACTCCACTTTCCGCTCTTGCTCTCGTCCGAGTAGCGATGGCTGCGCCGTCTTCCGACACGCGACCGTGAATTGACGTGCGGAGGTGCTGCTGGGCCTTGCCGCTCGTTTCTGCACAGAGTGACCGGGTTGACGCAAGGTTATCATATTCGTGCATGCAGTTCTTAATTATCTGTAACGTAGTGTACCTGGACACGTACTTTCGCATGAAGAAGAGCGATCTATAACAACCGTTACCATTACCTGGACGTTACCTGGATGCTACAAGTCGGTGCGTGGGCTACCCATCAAGGCCTCTACGGAGCGTCTGCTACAAAATGGGTAGGTTACAAAATCATGATCATCATCATCAGCCTGACTATACCCACTGCAGGGCGAAGGCCTCTCCCATATTTCTCCAAATAACCCGGTACAAAATAGGGCTGATCAACTGATTAGCGCCGATAATACAAGCCTGGTAATGCGACTACCCACAACCTTATTCGCGCCTTGAAATAAAGACACTTCCTGGGCCTGTAAAGGGCCTTAAAAATCAGAAGAGTGTCCCCTACGAGAAGCTCAGAGCATAACATTATGCGAAATACGCCTCAGAAAAACGGATAATAATTAAAAAGCTAAGCTATTTAGATACATAAACCGAAAGTGCATTGGACTCACACTGGCGGAATGGAACCAGAAAACAAACCAGTAAATGTGCTGGAAGATAGCACGGCGAAATAAAGGTCATTGAACGACATGTAAAGAACAGAGAGGCTAAAACTGGAATAGTTTAATGGAAAAGAATACGACCCTAGACAAATTTCGAAAATGGAAAACTCAAATTCAGGAGGGGATCAGGATGTTTAAGAAATCAAAGCTACAAAAGGAAGTTTAATCAGGAATATGAAACCTGTGCAATGTGCCCTAGATGCGCCGAATCAATTTGACACTTTATACTGCAGTGCGGTAGTATCCATCGGGATGCCCATGCGGACACAGTCACTCTAGCGGAGGCCCTGGGGTTTAGAGGTTACAGGTAACAATTGAAACATTATTTCTTCTTTATTAAGTCACGCGTTTCTTGTCTGGTCAACAACAGCGGGAACTTTCCGTTAAAAAACAAAGAGCTTTTCGCTTAGTGTGTAATGTTCCGCATCGTTTTCCCACTGCAGATTTATTTAAGAAGCACAACGTAATTCGTGTTCCATCAGTGTATGATTACAAGCTATGCCGTATATAAAAAGATGCCATAACAAGCCTAGCATGGCTAACATAAAACTTCCCTGTTATAGTACGCCATCCTGAAATGTGACATTTAGCCAATTGTAGCACAAATTACGGGTGTACGATGTTGAAATTCCAGTTACTCAAATTTCTAAATTAAATGTTTCAGAAAACTGACACGGGCATCTATCGTATATCGCCAAGAGAACTGCATGCAATGTTTGTACAGAGAAGTAACATAGCGACTTCACTTTCCTTGCTTTATAATATTTCGTTTTCAAACGATGTTCTATAAATCATGTAGGTTATTGTCCTATTATAACGTTTTCCCTTAGCCGCACGCTCCTCTGCTGCCCCGTGTGGTTGGGGTAAGGGCTTCTCAAGCTATCTGACATCTTTCTTCCTAGTTTTCATGTCATATTTTGTTTGTGGAACAAATTTGAAATTTGAAACATGAATGAATCGGCGGTAGAGGTTAGAAAATATGTGTTCGGAATCTTTATGGCTAAATAGCAGGCGGGGACAGAAGTGTGCAAAATCAAAATTACACGAGGATATTTAAATATATGCCACGTCTAAAATATTGTCATTAATGTTTAAATGGTGTCAAAATTCAAAAGCACAAACAAACAAAAAGGTTGATCATGGTGACGAATGACACCACCCAGCTTCGAAAGGGACGCTTTTAAATCCGTCCGTCCATCCATCCGTCCTAAAGACCAGGGTGAAGACGTCACCATGGCTCTCTTGTGTTGCCATGGAGACAGAAGGAAGGCTAGACAAGGAAAACTATGATATGCTTCTCACGTGCTCGGCGTGGCGTAGTCGGTTAACGCGCTCAGCTCTTGGTAACAGCGGTAGGAGTACGGGACTCGCCCGCGCCATTTTACGAGAACCGAACCCACGACTTTTACGTGACACAAACTCACGATCTTCACGGGGCCAGAACCAGTCCTTCACGGGGTTCAAAGAATAGAAACGGATTAGTTTACGTAATCGAAACGCCTACCTCAACGGGAATCCAATACACTTTACCCCGCAGGTATCCCGCGCCATCACGTGGAACCTCGCGGTCAGATCTCGGCCAAGTTATTTTCACCACGAGCGAAGTAAGGCTCTCACTTTAAAATTTTAATAATCAGCGCCATTGCCTGGGAAGTCTAAACCAACCACATGCGAAAACCTTGCTGTAACGCAAGTAATTCTTGAGCAGAGAACTACTCAAACTGGGCAGCACGAGTAAGTAAGCGCGCGAACGGTTTTCAATATGAGTTAGCCGTCACGCTCGACAGCATAGCGGAGAACACGGACATTACGCGTGTTTACGCGTTTTCCTTAACAAATGCGTTAAGAGCTCACGGCGTGACCACACTGAAACACTAAGTTGGCTTACAGAGTGCCCATACATAGCACACACTTGTTCCCAGAACGAACCCGGATGATTGATGTTTGAAGTCTCGTTGAAGCTGTCGTGCACAACCGCCGATGTCGGAGCTCTTCGAGCTGGGGCCAGGGTTGAGACCCTTCTGCTCTTGGACTTTGGCATTGGTGGCGGAACATTCGGCTGTGCTGGTATCAGAGGAGGCATGCTTGAAGTACTCGGCTGCTCTTGGCTCTGCGACTCGTTCAAGGGCGGCTGCGACGTGTTTGCCGCCGCTACTCGGGGTTGCGACGACAATAATTCTAGCGACTTCCGGAGCTGTGACGTAGCCGATGAGGTCGGGATCAACCCCAGCATCCCAGCGAAAATTATTTTGTCCTCTGTTGTTTGGCTCTGCTCTACCTTCTTGGGCATTAACCAGTCAGCCGGTCTGTTTTTCAGGGAAAGGGAGGGGGTAGACAGGAAAAAAACAAGGGCCACAAAAAATTAAGTGACACTTTACTTATATGTAATCTTAGTGAGGATTTAAAGCACTGTTATTCAAACGGAACTTTCTCTCACTATTAATAACCCGCAGCTCAAGCAAAGCGCTCAGCAAGGCACGGGTGTAGGCCGAGTAATACGCGCAAGGAGCTGCTAAAGAAGCCTGTGTCGCGGTGAATATTTTTGAGGTTTTAGTGGACGGAAATCCTAAATGACCTTCTGGCTCCTCTCTCGAAGGAAAATTTACAATTTGGGGATGCCACAATGGGTACGCTAATGCGGGTGGAATGGAAAGCCAAAACCTGACATATGAGAGACAAGCTTTGCTTCGGTGTGTTTCAGTGGCTCCTCAGTCGTACGCTTGACATACATGATTGAAAATTGAGCTTGTTTATAGCATTGTTGTCGTCTCCAGTCATCGTCATGGCGCTCCTCATGACCACGTCATTCTGTAGAGGATCTCCGCAAGTAGTCACCAAACCTGCGCAGCTAGACTCCTGACTACCACAGCAACCATGCAGGTGTGTAGCCTCGACGGTAAAGATTCTCCACCAAAGCCCTGTGCTATGGTGGCATCTTCTGTCCTGCCTCTGATATGTCGGCGTTGGTTCTCGTAACTGGAGCAACAGATGTGGAAATTTCATTAAATGACCTCGTCTGTAGTGGGCTTCCTCGTATCACCGTCTGTTGATCGCAAATTGCGAGTACCATTGACGAATTCAAAACCATCAGTCCACCTTACGCTCTGCGTTCCTCTTATAAACATTACCTCGTGCAAACATGTGAATTTGTTCTTAAGTATATTCGGTTGGAGCAAGCAAGTTTACAAGCTAGTTACGTCGGACGGCACGCGACTGCGCACAGTCGCTCGTGACGAGCGTACAGTTTTACCTGCGGTTGTAGTTGAGACACCAGAATGTCCCCTTCTCTTTCCTGCTGGAGGCCGCCTTGAGAAACCACTTCTGGCAGAGGGCGTGGCGGACCGAGCTCTGCGCAAATTCACAGAGGAATGATGTCAAACAAAGGACAAAATCATACACACCTTCCAAAGCATGACAAAGCTACAACCTGCGGCGCGTTATGTGTGCATCATCGCTACAACCGAAGTCAGGAATTCACTACATCTGAGGTCAAGGGTCGATCGAAGAATAACGCGAAATTCAAATGGAAGGATGGTTACCATTTTGTAAAGCAAGGGTCCGTGACCCCTGTTGAGGTACTTTCGTTTTCAGGTTACACAGTTTTCACAGTGGTAAACAAACGTGCATGCTGATGACACCAATGTATCCCAAATGCACTTCCGGTTTAGATTTGCCCTGGGTTTGAAAACGCGGTTTTAACGTAGGTACAGATGAGGTGTGTTGCGGAAAGATTAAAAAAGGAAAAGACTGATGCACAGGAAAAATATCTGGTAAGGTATCCGTCGAAGTGTAACTCCGTGAAACGGGCCTTCAACAGTTGGTACTGCAAACGTAAAATGAAAGGGAATTCAACCGTAGTTGCATGTCTCCCCTTAGGCAGAAGTATAATTCGCCGATTTTATTTATGAATTTCAGATACAACTTAAATTAAATAAACAACAGATAAAAGAACATTAGGGGGCTCGTTCCCGTTCTTGGTGGCTGAATTTCTGCACCTCACTGCACCGCCCAAGAGAAAAGTGATAATAGCTTTAATTTCAACATAACCACACACTGTGCGTATCGCGCACAGGAAGTCCCAGTAAAGTATTCGACTTACCGACCTCATTCTGCGTTGGTTTATCCATGTCGTGTCACATTTAAAAAAAAAAAAAGTTCTGGCTTTGACGGTTATCTTTTGCGTAGACGTGGGTTGGGAGGACCTGCCCCAGTGAAAAAAAACCTGAGTCACAATAACCTCATAGAGATTTCTCACACTAAACTCATACAAAACTCGTACAAATCTCATTCTCATACAAATATCCTTCAACTGATGAGAAATATATTAGATTATGTGAGAGTTGTATGAGTTTAGTATAAGTTTCGTACGAAAAACCTGTTGAGGTTATTTTGACTCATACGATTTCTTCGCTAGGGTTTTGACATATTGCGCATGATATCTATGAATTTGGAAGAATTGGAACATAACAAAGAGGAATGTGAAGGTGATAGTTTCAGCGAATTACACAATGAAGCTGCTGGTCCAGGAGCTACCGGTAAAAACTTTTTGTACATATCTTTAGCACCTATTGCTTTATCGCGCCGTTTTTCCCCTCAAATATCACTTTTTGACTAGCTTTTCTTCCCGTGTTTCTGCTTTCTTCGCTTTTCGCTCACCTTCCAGGAAGACTGGGCGGCTGCGTCCACGAATCGGTAGAACGGGTACTTGTTCCTGCGCGTCGGGGTGAAATGTGAAGTATAACAACGAAATGACACAAGGCGGCAAGCAAAGGCTTCACTGGTGGAGCTGAGTAGCTCTCGTTTTTTAAGGCGAGTAATGTTTGTACATCTTCAAAAACGCCACTCACTGGCAACACAAAAAGTAGCTGTGGTTTTAGCCTGTGGTTAAACTTGGAGTTACGCGAGAGATTTTCATGTCAGTTGTGGTTCTCTGTGCGGTTATTATCCTGTATTATCCCGTGACTTTGTACCCCCCCCCCCCTCCACTTTTTAAGAATTATCCCCCTTAGATATATGCCTTATCAGGGCCCTTTGCAAAGCCTGCCCATTTGTAAGGTGTATCTGGTACTGCCGCTTTTACTTCCTTTACTGGCCACATGATCCCTGGTTCCAGGCTGAGAAATACATACTGAAGATGTTGTATTTGTTCACTCCATATGACCTACTTTATTCTCACCCACTTTCCCCTCCCCAGCTTTTCTTCTTCGGAAGCAAGAGCGTATTTAAACCCCTGCCAGTGATGATCGCTATGCCCAGACGAAGACAAGTCCACTTGTCGAAACGTTGGCTCGACCTGCGAACTGAGGCGTACCCCATATACCCTTGTCCAGTGCTCCTTCATATCATGTAAACCATCTTCTTCCTCTCGTTCAAGCGAGAGATATCTGCATGACAATGCTTAGATTCGGCTTGAAAGTAAGAACATTTCTTTTGAGCCTAGTATTTATCTCTATGGTTTTAGCTTTATGTATGACATAAGGAGCACTACTGCACCTCTTTCTCTCCGTTTTCACTCCCACCTTCGCGATGACGCGATAGCGTATAAGCTACCAGCCAACATATAAAGCTTCGCTTTAGCCGAGCCGAATGAACGTGCCTGCGTGGCCTAAGGATAAAGGAAATGCAAGGGTATTGGTGGGCTGATTGTAATATCACCACATCATATGAAAGAAGATGCCCAACTTGGCAGCTCCTGCCAAACGTAATGTCAGAAAGCCAGCCCTACGTCCAGTTAGTGCTCGACCTTGTCAGCCGCCAGCTACCGCCTCCCACAACTACTACTACTATTACTACTTCTTCTGAACGGCTCAAGGTCAGCGTAACCACGGCCAAAGTGCAACCACGACGAAAGTGCGATCACGGCGAAGTGGCTACCGTAGCGGGGTAGCTCTCGCTACAAAACACTGTGCCCCGATATGAAAGACAGGTCTGGCACGGAGACATGCAGCCGAGGCTTAGTCAGCGGCGCTTCCTCTAGCCTCGGCAATGTGGCACTGTGCGGCAGGAGACTATTTGGTGCCTCGATGAAGGTGGCGCTGGCATCGAGGCACCCTAGCACTCCACGTGGACAGCTTGAGCCACAAAAGGAAAAAAAAAATACTGCCGACGATTACGCTACTTAATAATGCGAAACGTGAGCGTAGCTCGTCAGCTGGTTCACCTTTTTCGATAGATTCAGGCAAAGATTTCGAGCAAGACACGTATGTACAATTACAGACAACCATTTAATTTTTCACACATATTCCTTCAGAAACACTCCACTAACGGTTCTTGACGGACATGAAGGAAGCTTTGTGGTCGGAGAAATGAATACAGCAATTAAGCTATCGGGAGGTTGCGGGAGGCAGCGCGTGGGCACATATGAACGTTGCGCGACGAAAAGACTAACGCCACAAGCTGCAGGCGAGACGAAAGAACCTTCGCAAATATCTTTAAACTGACTTGAAAGCGCTGTAGCCAAAGTTAGCAAGCGTCTCATCGAATTTCTAGCAGAATGTTTTAAAGGAAAATGAGGGCGGGTTAGATTCTTCGAAAGGGCCGGACTATCAAACTAGCTGTATATACGCAATTGGCGACGATTACGGTACTTGCTAATGCAAACTTTGAGCGCAGCTCATCAGCTGTGTCAGCTTTTCGATAGATTGAGGCAAAGAATTCGAGCAAGACATGTATGTACAATTACAGACAACATGGTTACGAGGGACAATGCTGAAACGATGCAATTCGAGATATTTTTTGAAAAGCGATTTTTTTTTTTTTTTTTACTGTGGTGAACTAGCTGGATATACGCAAACTACGTCACAGTATGATGCTTTTCTCTGTGAGTGTGTGAATTCTAGGTTAGTGCCCATGTTACCCTGCAGTTCGATGCGGGCGTTCGCATTATTCATGCATTATTATCTTTGCAGTGTGTATTATGTGTGGTAACGGCTTCCACATGAGCTCTAAAGCGTGGCTTTCATAATTGGTTTACAGGAATTTAAATGCGCAGTATCTGTCACACTTTTTTTTCGTGGACACCTGAATCGCGCCGTAAGGGGAGGAAAAAAGGAAGGTGGGAGTGAAAGTGGAGCTGGTTACGAGGGACTACGGCGACGCCGACGGCGTCGACGACGCGAAACCTCGGAACGGGCTCAAAAGAGCTGCACTCTAAAATGAGAAGTGCTGAAGAGTCATACAAAGGTGAGGTTGTACAACATTGGGTGTTCACAATGAAGCAATATAGCGTCTCGACCTTGGCTGCGAAGGAAGCTCACTTTAGCGCCTCGTAGATATCCGTCACGCGCAACTTGTGACTTGGGCTCTCGTGGATGACGAGCGCGATCTGCTGCACCAGCAACCCTGGTGGCCTCCGGAGGATGGTGCCCATTGGCAGCAATCTGGCCTGGTGACCTGGAGGCGCCCACTGCACCACGCATGTGTCCTCAGGGCTGGCCTTGCGTCGCTGGTTGTCGGTCAGCCTCGAGGGAGTTTCTGAGATAAATGTCCAGCGGTTTCACCGACGGCAGTGTCAAGCAGCGGTACCATTCTTGTCAACTGCACCGATTCTCTTAGTACTGTTTTTCCTCACTGCGGCATCTATCCCTAGGGCCAACGTACTTAATTTGGTTGACGTTTTGAGTACAACTCATTTGAATAGCGACAGTTTTCTCCGCTAGCATTTCCTTCCACTGCGTCATTTGTCCCCAGCGGCAAATTGATGAACCAGCGATAGCAATTGAAGCACGCACAGACATGGGTATCACAGCTACCTCTGGCGATAAATGCGATTACATCTCGCTGCCAATTATTGACTGAGCTCTATGATGAACAAGTTCTCATTCTTTAACGACGCATATAGCTGAATAGGATCGAACAGGATTTGAAATAGCCGTTCTTAAATACTCCCTCCGTAGCATGCGTTACAAGCACATTTTCCCACATTAATTTAAAGGCTTTGTGTTCAATTTAATTTGTTCATCTTGACAGCCCGGTAATAAAGACAAGTTAGCAGGCGACTGTGTTCGACGTTAGAACTGATGTTGAAGCAGAACAGCTAGACTGTTAAGACAAACAGTGAGTTATTACCTGTTATAGAAATTCAGCTGCCGAAACAACCCTGGTTTCTATATAATATTTCCCGCTCAATTACAGCTACCCACGTACGCGTTTCTGATACATTGCAGGAGAGAGAGAAAGACCCTTTAATGAAGAACAGAGATTTTAGCCGGCGTTTAAATTTCGCTGACATGCTACTCTTTGTAGGAAGGGGAATTGGGGAGGAAAAGACTGAAAAAGAATCGTCAGGAGATTAAAAGAAATTAAGGGGGCGATAAAATGCGGCCATTAAATGCGTTGTAAGGTGCATCGTGGAGTCAACGTTTAAAATGAAATGATGAAATGGATAGCCCATACATGTGCTTATACAATTCACAGCGGGGAAAATGCCGAAGGGTAACATTCAAGGTGAACTTAAAGTTTGTCTAAAAGTCCAATTTCTGTTAAATACGTAAATAAAAGGTTCATTGCAGGTTGCGATACATAACGCACTGTTTATATGCAGAATTTTCAGCAGTAGCAGCACTGGAGGCGGCTTCGGTAGGATTGAGAACACAGACGTGGGCAAATGGAGAGGGGGGGGGGGGGGGGGGGGTATCAAGTCTTGCGACCGTAACAAAAACGTAATGAAGAATTATATATTTTGCTCAGGTTTTAATACGATTGATGTCCATCGTATAACGCATTTTTTGTTTGTATTGAAGCTGCTACAGGCAAAGGTGCCATCGCCAGTGCCAATGTTTTGTTAAAGGGGTACATAATGTTTTAAGCTGTGCCTTACTCTGATTTTCGTCTCGGTTCCTGTTCTCTATAATGATGGTGAATAAAATGAATTTAAATAATTTATCCTGAGCTAAAATTGATTTTTCAATTACTGGCCCGATGAGAATAATGTGTTATTTTGGATCAAGGAGAAATCCAGCTGAATTATGTGCACGAAAGTATACCCTAATGCATCTTCGTTCCCTGTCCTTAAAGGAGAGTGCTTAAATAGCGAATGTCTGTCATCCAGGGCACTCATCCAGGGCACACTCAAGGCCTTGGGGGGGGGGGGGGGGGGCGAGGAACGGCGGGGGGGGCGGGAGGGTGTAACGCTCGAGGACGGCGAAAGAGCATGCAGCGATGTCACGCGGAAACTTTTAAAATCCTGAGATGCTACTTTGAAGGCATATAAAAAACCTCCGACATATGAAATCTTGGTGAAATAATTTAAACCAGCTATTTGATGGGGAGGCTACATCTTCTAAATTACCGCTTTTTCCTAAATACAGTGAATAAAAATGTTAACTATCATTTACTGAATAATCAACTTCCAGAAAAAAAAAAAAAGGCCACGTGCCTGTCGACAGCCATCAGTTCTCACGAAAATAGAAGCCTTCGTCTTTTATAAAAGCTCGGTTAACTTCAGTTGGGTCACCTGGTTGGGTGTTTTGGCCTTGCATTGACATATCATCATAACGGTGTGAAAAAGAACACTGTCTGCCTGCTGCGCATACGAAACTGCGCAAGGGGCATGAAGGGGGAACTCCACTGGTTTTTAAAACTCCAAAGTTCGAGCATAAACTAATCTTTACCGATGGGCGAGCTGGGCTACACTCAGCTTCTACGTTGAACGGCCTCTACGGTAGCTGATAAAATGCAAAATCAGAAAAACAGTCAGTTGGAGAAACGTCAAGATGGCGAAGGAACGGCGCATACGCCGTGGCTGTCGCTCACCGCGGCCATTCCTCTTCCCACCTGTGTCGGCACTGCGTAGCTGGCCGCGTTTGCAGGACGCAACGGACGCCGGCTTCTCGTTCGCTTTCACTACGGTACTCATGTCGGGCATGATGCCGGACACGTAGCGGTTGGTGAGAAATTCATCTCCTTCGACCTGCAGCATGCATGCCCGTCACTGGTCACATTGTTCACGTGCATTGGGTTTTATATATCTCTGAAAAATTGCAGCTCCGAACTAATTCGCATTACATTCATCATCATCATCATCATCATCATCATCATCATCATCATCATCATCATCATTATAATTTATTTTCCCTTAAGGACCCCTAGACGGGCATTACAAAGGGGGGAGCAAAAATAAACGAAATCACAAACAAAAGGAACATTTGGAACATAGCAGTGAAGACGGCAAACATAATTGTTACGTCTTTTGTAACAATTTGATGTACATCTTTTGATGTAATTTTTACATCATTACATCTTTGGCTTTACCAAAAAACAAAGTATTTGCATACACGCTGCTATCTGGGCGAACACTTGCGGCCTGAGAAAGGTGATAATGA
The DNA here is from genome assembly GCA_023969395.1 of Amblyomma maculatum. Taxonomy (NCBI): domain Eukaryota; kingdom Metazoa; phylum Arthropoda; class Arachnida; order Ixodida; family Ixodidae; genus Amblyomma; species Amblyomma maculatum. The sequence continues at coordinate 11,472 of JAJIZL010031065.1, forward strand.
CGAATAAGAAATTGTAGATTGCACCAAATATTTTCTCGAGCATGGGTAATTTGTAACAGCAAGAGATGGTGCAGAGAGCAGCATTGAAATATGCTCGTCTTTCTTTAACCGAATAAAATGAGAGTGTGGGACAGAATGTTTGTTATTTGGCCGCAAAATATGAGGTGAAGTACACTACCCTCTTGGATGGTGTTCACGATTCAGGGTCGTTGTGTGGCTTTTGGTGGTGACTGGGCGCGGGTAATTAACGAAATCAGATTGCGCATTTATTCCAGAGCGTTCCTAGTGCACCAGAAGGCTCAACCAAGTGCCAGCGCCTTTTGTGTGTCGTATTAGCGTTTAGGTTATTAGTGTCGCTGGGGCAGACATCCCCGCACTTAGTGTACTTAGTGTGAAGCGACGACGTAGGGACGAGCAATGTTTGGCGTTTTCAGATAGCGACGCTGGCTTGGCAATGCCTCGGTTGAGGTGGGAGGCTGGGATAGGAACAAAAAATTACAGTATTGCGCCTAAGTGTGCTTAAGAGCGGTAATGCGAAATGCTTTCTCTCTCCTTTCAAACCCATGACGTTATGCTGTCATCATCCCTACCACTATCACCAACTATAATCATCATTATCGCTCTGTTATCACCGCTATCGCTACTTCACCAGATATCTCTATAATCCCTATCACTCTCACTAGCTCTCGCTAGCATCACTATGGATACCCTCACTATCATTAAATAATATCACTACCATTACTTGCCATTACTCACTATTTTAGCCCTATCCCTATCATTAGCTATTATAATCACTATCGCTATATAATCTAGCCCTATCACTTCTATCAATACATATGTATCTTGTGAACTGTTGATAATCAACTATATTTAATTACCGTACAACTGATGATCGACGCTTCGTGCGGACACGCTCTGTCCACACTTTCCGACACTGCCAACGCCACGCATGAGCGAACAAAACATTCGCCATAGCATGTCAGGCCTTTTGCGTGCAGAGTAAGGCACACTACATCTAGTCCATGCTACCACTTTCGTATTTCTCGGTTATAACCAAGCTCTACGAACGAGAGTTGCTGTTTGCAGCCACTCCGTCGCAGGAGAGGAGAGGCAATTGTTGTTTGGCGGGAGGTTGTTGCAAACAGCGCAAGATGGCGCCACCGGCGCCATCTCTGAAGCACCGGCTTGTCTTGCTTCTCCGCCACCGTATACGATAAGAACATCCCACATCTGCCGATCGAGTCGCGCAAGTGCCCCAACCTGGTACAAAGAATACTGCCGATCAAACGCCTTTTTCGTGAAGTTTGAGCTGCAAGGTTTCAGCGCTTGAACTGGAAGAAGCAATCTAGAGCGCGCATGTAATTTTAGAAAGCGCTGTGTTGAGTTACTTATTTCCGGAAATGCTCAACGCGCAGCAACCTCCTCGTCAATTCTGGCTTAATTTGGAACCGCACCAAATTATAAACTGTATTTGAATGTGGAGTGTTTGACATGACAGCGTGAGGACGGGTTCGTATGACGTCATGATCATGTGGACCATCGAGTATTGTAGCGAAAGCTACACTACGCTAGTAGAAGCGAGTTTCGCCTTGCCTGTTCGAGGCCCCAACTTTGTATGTGCCGTAATCATTGCAAAAAGGTGTTCTGCCGCAACGCTGCGCCGTTCTCCAGCGCTGCTCCGATTCGTGACGTCACGTGCCTCGTTATGCAGCTTTACTGCGCATGCGGAAGCCGTTCGTATGCCAGCCAGTAAAAATTGTAAATTGGTTTACAGGAAAGGAAACGCGCCGTATCTGTCACACCTTTGGAGCGAAAGTTTCATTACTTCATGTAAAGCCAAAATCACTGTGCGGAGCCGGAGCCGCTACTACCCTACTGAAAAAGTGTATGCGAAATGTACGAGATTGCTACGATGTGTACGAGAAATGTGGGAGATTTCTAAGAGCTATGCGATTTGTACAAGAATTCTATGAGGTCTCTTAGAGCGTCTACGTTGTCTCGTAGAGTTGTACGAGGATTGTACGATGTCTCGTAGGGCGTCTACGGTGTCTCCTAGAGCGTGTACGATGTCTCGTAGGGTTGTACGAGGATTGTAGGATGTCTCGTACAGATGTACGAGGGCTCAAGCAGCTTGTAGAAGATCTCGTACAGTTCACGTAAAACCCCCGCAGACGCCGTACGCGGTCTCGTAGAGCTCGCACGCTCAGTTGTAGGAGACATCCTAACGCTCGCTTAAAATCACGATGCTCGTACAGCACCAGCACTCGATTTTGCAGTGCTCATTCAGGATCCATGCGAGTTCAGTTGGCTCACTAAGCCTCCCCGTAAAAAATTAAACCAGTTATAACATGGTTCCATTCGGCCCCACACGGACCCAATTAGATACAGCCATATATGAGCTCAAATGGGCACAAAATTACGACCAATTTGGCAGCTAACGGAATTACCCAAATGGTTTTGCAAACAATGGGCACTCCCAATTGTTCTCACGTTCATAATGATCATTTAGAATCCCAACTGGATTTTCCATATTATACAGGATTACAATTCATATACGTCCTACCCTATTAAATATTCAAAGTGGTTTCGAAAATTTGAATTGGTCCCCGGGATTTCAAATGGCACTTCATATGGTATATACATAGTTCTCAATTGGATGTTCTAGTTGGTTTGGAAGATATTCATAGGCGTATGTCCTCATCCGTTCAGTTCAGTTCAGTCGTTCAGTCGTGTACGACTCTTCGTGACCCTATGAACCATATCACGCCACGCTTTCCGGTCTCTCACTATCTTCCTAGCATCACATAACTTCATCTGCAGCGCCTCGAGGTTGCCATCTAATCATCGCGTTCGCTGCCTACCCCTTCTCCAGTGAGCCTCAACCTTTCCCAACATCAAATCTTTCTCCAGCGACTCCTCTCTTCTCATCAGATGACCAAAGTAGCTGAGCTTTAACTTTAGAATTTGATCCTCCAATGAGCAGTCAGGGTTTATGGTCGACAATATCGACTGATTTGATCTTTTGGCCGTCCAAGGAACTCTCAAGATTCTCCGCCAGCACCACAATTCAAACGAGTCAATTCTTCGGCGGTCAGCCTTCTTCACAGCCCAACTCTCGCATCAATACATCACAACTGGAAAGACCATAGCACGAGTTATACGGATCTTGGTTGGCAGACTAATGCCTCTGCTCTTTACTAGGCAGTCAAGGCTAGCCATGGCTCTCTTTCCCAGAAGTAGGCGTCTCCTAATTTCATGGCTGCAGTCTCCTTCCGGGGTTACCTTGGAGCCCAAGAAGAGAAAATCTGTCACAGTTTCCACTTCTTGTCCCTCTATGCTCCAGGACTTGATGGGGCAAGACGCCATGATCTTTGTCTTTTTAATGTTCAGCTTAAGTCCAAACTTCTCACTCTCTTCTTGTACGCGCATCAGAAGTCTCTTGAGCTCCACTTCACTTTCTGCCATTTAGTGGTATCATCCGCATGTATGTCCTCATATTTGACAGTTAAATAGAAAAGATCATTAAGAGAATTAAAGTTTGTGTCATAGTTTTACAGTTTATCACCGAGTTAGACAGTTGATACCAATTTCCTTCATCTGGTTGGCAAATCATATTGTATTTACATGTTAATTCCTGAATAATCATTGATATATATGCCATATATATTTCAAGTTTAATGCTTTCGTATATCTACATGGGCGTGCTGCTTACATTGAATGTAAAATATAGGCAATAGAATACATATTCTTTAATAAATACAGAGTTCAGCATGAACATATCACAAAACAAAAATGTATCCGCAATATATATATCATGGCATGAAAGAAATGCGGAAGAAATAAGATGAACGAAGACAAGATTTGAGCATTGTAACTTAATTCATTGAACGCACATCAGTGGCATAACATGCAGAAGATCAAAGATTAATTATAATGATCAGTGCAAAATATAAGAAGAGAAAATAGTTACACAAACTTAAAATAATTTTGGAGCTTCAGCTAGTTTACCTCAATAATAGACGTGACAGCATCTTAAACATGAACTGCATTTTCATTCTGCAAATTTTTATATAATTTTTCTCGTTTAAAGTTATCTACTTTTCAAAATTATTACCAATGTAACAGCATTCCCTAAATGCCCCACTAACACACCTTTGACCCTACATGGCTATAGACATTGCATGCAGAGGGCACACATGGGTTCTAGCTTTAGTATCAACATATATTTATTTTGTTAAACTACTATTTTCTGAAATGTCCTCATTAGAAGAGCTTCCTTGATAATTGGCTTCAATTGCACCCTCCCTATTTTGTTAGCTTTATTTCACGGTGAGACGTTTGAAATTGTCATGCGAGGTCATGTAACTGTGACGTCATGACCAATATGTCGACTAATCAGGATTTTTTTGGTATTTATTGTGCAGAATCTTTTCAGTCGAATGAGAACTGTTCACTTAAAGTTTAGTAAATGATGTTCCTGCTGCACACCTTGACTAGCACTGCCCTTCGTTCATTGTATCTGCCACTATGCTGTGTGCACAATGTTGATGTGTTGCCGCTGCCATGTATACGATAGTCAAACTGGCAGTCAAAATCACCCTTATATTGTGTTTTGCATATGAATGGAGGTGACGCACTATAACTGCACAGCTTTACCACCGTCAGGCATCACAAGTTTGTATGAAGAATTGGCTTGGAGTTTCATCTGTAGAAGGAAAAGTAAGTGTGATAACAGAAATGTGAAAGCCAACTCCAGTACTGAACTTCACGAACTCATAATCCCTTGCAAAGACCACAGAAAGCCAATTCTCAAACGACTGAACAGCACTAACAGATGGGATGGGAGAGAAGATGACAACAATTCTGCTTCTTTCTCTACATCACTCATTTGGCTGATTATAAACAACCGGACTGACTCTCTTTTTCAGCACAAGGATATGCCGAGCAAAAAAGTTGCTACAGCCTTTTGAGTTTTGACTTGCACATCTACATCTATACGCCATTTTTAAGTTTCCTGAGACTATAACAAACCCTTTCTGAACTGAACTACTCTGAATTGAAGCTTTCTGCTGCATAATGACACTTGCAAATGCTGTCCGTCTCATTGTCAAATGAAAAAAAAAAAAAAAGAAACGATTGAATCGGTGATCTTAGAGTGATGAAAAGATGCAAAAATCCTAGTACTTTATGAGGGGCGATACCAACAGTATATGTGTTGCATCTCGAAGCTATGCATACTATACACATATATGCTGCAGCATAATATTGCAAGGAAATGTCTTTTAGATGGCACATTTTTCAGTGTCACTGTAGGCTGCGTCACGCGAGATGCGTAACCTATTGAAGAAAGCTGCACGTTCAACGATCGTCCACCAATATATGCTGTGTAGTTTCCAACAGCAGTGCATAATTATTTATGCTGCATGGAACAAGCAGCTTGGCTGCTTTTGCTTCTTTACTGCATGTATGCTGTAGGCCACAGAGACAAGTTTAAGTATTTGTATGGTCAGTTTCATTAGTGCTTAATTGAAGTAACGTGCACGCAAACAGGTGTAGGTAAAAACGTCCCCGGAAAAAACGTCTCCGGAAGAAACGTCCCCTGAAGAAGCGGCAACTAGGAAAAAACGTCCCCAAGGCCAAAACCGGCCCTAAAAAAGATTTATTCTTGAACACACATGAAAAAAACCAACAAATGTTATGCCATTGTTTCTCGGCTTTAAGTTAAATGTAATCATCATATGGAACCTGCGTCCTCTGGGGGCCCGAAATGTTTACAAGAACTGCGTAAATTAAAGATGTCACTGTCACTGTATTACCGCTGCCATAATTTTTTTTTTGTCATGAATGCCCGCATCAATTCGATGTTCGCGGTCAATTCCAAGCCGACAGGTGAAACCGCTGTAATAAAGTTAACATGCATCATTCATCATTGCAGTTCGCCACGGAGAAACGTAGTCTACGTCCTATAGCGAGCCCCGTTCGGGGACGTTTTTTCCTACTTCGCCAATAGGGGCATTTTTTCCGGGGACGTTTTTACCGGATCCCCACGTACACTCCACACTGTCTTCGCTTGAAGCTTGACCGGTAAGCTATTTTTGCATGTCGCATATCTTGCCTGACTGCAGGCGCCATGCTTTCACACAACTGTTTTTGCTTTTGCTATAAGCTAGAGCCATTAAAATTTCATCACCATTCAAGAGTTAAACACTGATAGTAGTGATGCACACATCACAAAAGAAAGTATCGCTCGCGGGTGACCAGTGGAACAGTGTGCGAGCAGGATTCGGCGTCTGTTTCCAAACAAATCACTTGATCTTCCAATATAAGCACACAACTAAAACAATGGCCACTGTCGCTGTTTATGATCAGGAATTTTCGCAAGGAACTTGGCGATGCATTGGGCCAAAGCTCCGATTTGCTGAAACACCGCAACGCATTTCTTATCTGTCAACCCGTCGACAAGCACGCATAGTTTTTCCAGCATCGCTAAAAAAGAAGCGAAACTCACGGTGGTCTTTTCCGCCACCGCTAGCTTTCGCTAGCACCACCACATTTCTGAATGCGCAAACTACAGGCGCGCATACACGACAAACATGTAGCGTTAGCGCGTAGACACTTGACATCGTGCTTGCCGCTGTTAGGCGAACAGCAAAGCCGTTGAAGTCGACAACTTCCGAAACCGAAACAAGTCGAAATCAGCCGAAGCAGCCGAAGCTGTAGTGCTAGTCATAGCCATTGGTGGCGGCGTCGCGGCGTCGCGCTTTCTTTTGTGCTTCTGGCGGCGTCATGCTCTCGAGATTTGCGAGGCACAAAGCACAGCAAAATAGCTCGTGCGTTGTGCAGAAGCGTCGTCAGGTTCTGTGTAAACCTGTGCAAAAGGTGTGCCGGCGTGCCCAACAGATAGTGCGTCTTCCTTTGTGCGCTTTCACTGGAAACACTACGCTGACGGCGGGACTATTGGAGGGCGGTCACCACCCGGGACACGTTTGGCATCTCAGATGTAAGTAAATTTCCTTCTGTCCTGCACATTCTTCTGAAAACAGCGCAGAACTGGTCATGCATGCCAACACAATGCTAGTTTGTTAGTTCGTAAATAACAAGACGCGTTCATAACAAACGGTTGTTTGGTTTTGACAGAGTAAAGGGGGGGGGTGTTAATGCGTTTGCAGTGTCTTGGAAAAGAGACAGTGTCATGGGCTGCACGATTGGAGTAGAATATGCCGTACAAATCATCATTCGTAAGCTCATTGCGGGGTGCATGATACCGGTGCCGTACTGCGATTCAGCCTTCGGCAAGAATTTAGTATGGGCAACTTCGTAAGTGCCTCGACCCGGTCCTTACGTTGTGCTGCAGTTGAAGCTCCGGCGCTTGTGCATTGAATTTACACGGACTGAATAAGCGGTAAAACATACCTGCGTTACGACAGGGCTAGCTCATTATTCAAATGTTCTATAAATATTGCGGATTATGGGATAAGGAGCCGGTGAACACGCGACGGCAGTATGATTCAGCTGTAATCGTACTTAAAGCACCATTGTCGAGCCTTGGGTGCAAGTAGAAGGTAAAAAAAAAAAAAAAGTTTTTTTAGCTATTTTTGAATTTTTTCACCTGTATTGGCTTCACATT
>JAJIZL010031065.1:31458-49364 GCA_023969395.1 Amblyomma maculatum
AGGACTCATCAGACACTGCCTGAAAGTGGCAGCCCCCCCCCCCCCCCTTTCGGACATTGAAACATCAAACATGGCCTCTTCATCACCCCCTATTGGGCAGTCTTCCCATTTTTGGTCTTAGCACATACGTATAAAGGAAGCTGGGGGCCCACTAGCAGCGCAGTTGAGCCTTTGGAACAATGAACATTTGTGCTAGAGGCATCAATGGCTTAGTTGTCATATCAGGGTAGTACAGACGTCTTCAGACTCGCGGTGCTGTCTAAGTGGCTGGTTCGCTCGTTTTGTGGAGACACATTCACGGTAGGCAGAAGGCATGGCTTTTCAAGCGCAGTGACCATTGTGGCTCCCAGCTTTGTTTGTAAACCAATCAGAGAGTTCAATTTGTTTGTTTGGGTGCATACGTTGCAAAGCAGCATGCATGTTTTCTCCCCTTGCCCCTTAGCCCTGCAAGGTCAAAGAGCAAGTGTAGCAGCAACTTCAAACCAAACCTTAATAAACAAATTTGGTCACTAAATTTCACATTTCTCAATGCATATGTCATGCTCTACATGAACTGTATCACAGCGGCAGTGAGATTTCCTGACATTAAAGTGTTTTCAGCTGTTTTTCACAGCTGCCTTTTCATGCATCCTGGGAAACATGTTCTGTTAGCCTGTGAATATAGAGGTTGCTTCTGAACGTTCAGAGGACTTTACATTAGGGCATGAGTCTGTTATGCCTGTGGAATAGTTTTTAATTCAAATTTTGCCCTTGGGGTCGAATTCACAAACATGTCTCGACTTGACACTACCTCGGCTCTATAAAGTGAAGAAAACAGTCTTCTCTTCTCAAGGTCCAGTTGAGATTCTTGAATGCTTTTCAGCATTTCTTATGACTTCGTATCCTCTAGAAATATCCCTCCACTCTAGGCAGCACACGTGGCTTACAGGAGCACACATGGCTTACAGGGACAAGACAAAGGCCAAAATTTGGCCTGGAAAGTACATGCCACTACGTGTAACCTGGTCATTTTCTAATGTGAAGTCCTTCTGAACAACATCAACAAGCTGCCTCAAGAGTCGCAGCCTAATAGGTTGCGGCAGCTGCTGTTTGATGGCGACGAAAAGTAAGGCACCCGTTTGCTATGCAACATCAGTGCACATTAAAGAACCCCAGGTGATTGGAATTTCTGAAGCACTTCACTACTCATAGCCTGAGTTGCTTTATTGCATAAAAAAAAGTCCCAGCCTAGTAAAACTGCTCTGTTGTGGCCGATGAAAGACACGAACGCAGGCAGCTGGGAATGGAAGTGAGTTTTATTCACCAGCGCCTCGGCCTATATAGCCCTTGTTTTGCGCAATATCAGATGTCAGTTTAGGCGCATGCGCAAGACAAGGGCTATATAAGCAAAGGCATTCGTGAATAACACTCACGTTCCTGGCTGCCTGCGTTTGTGTCTTTCTTTGGCCACAACAGAACAAAAATATGTTTTGCAAACTGCATGAACAAGGCAGCTGTGAAAAATGGCTGAAAACAATTCACGTCTGGCAACATTTTCTGTCATTGACATAAAGCTTGTGTAGAACAGGATTTAGGCATTGAGAAGTGCTGGAATTGCTGTGAAATCTAGTGACCTAGTTGCGTTTTTGCACTCGAAGTGCTCGGCGGTGAGCGTTGAGCACATGTAAAGTGCAAAGAAGCATATTGCAGCGCATGCACCCCAGCCAAGAAATTTGGCTTTCCAGAATCAAATGCCGCTTGTTTCCAAGCAAGCTAGGAGCTGTAATTGTAAATGTACTTGACTGCAATATCCCTGAGCCACTCTGAAGACAGAATTGACCCCCCCTCCCCACAGCACCGTGCGTCTAAAACATTATGCACCGAGGCAATCAGCAAGCCATCGATGTGTGCAGCACAGGTGTTCCATGGCACAACTGCACCTCCGGTACCTCCCTCTTCCTATTTACAATATGCCATTCCCTACAACTGCACCACTGTTCACAGTGGTTCATAGAAACCCCTGCACATGCTTTGTTTGCTGTTAGCTGTCAAATGCTTGCTGCAATTTGGCACTCGGCACGCTCTGAAATGTTGCTGAGGCATCCGGTGACAACTTGAAATATGCCTATACCGCAGCAGTATAATGCGGTGATCAACTACAGCATTAAAAGCTGCACCTGACAACAGCTATCCATACTCATCGTTAGCTGCATGGACTTCGGGAGACTTGTCTTGGTCGTACTTGAAACAATGTTTCAGTATTTTCGAGTCAGATTGAGGTTCCCACAGAGCCAATGCTTCAAAGAGTGGGTCTGTGAATCTTATTGTATCCGCTTTAATGAAAGGCTTTGTATGCAGTAGAATGAAGTCCGCACAGCGTGTGAACGCTACAATGCCTCATGTTTGCAAGTGGAGGTCGAAGTGGCCCTATATTAGCGTCATTGCAACTTTGAAATTCGTGAGAAAACTTGAGTTTTCTCCTGCACTCGAGGAGCGATTAAAGTAAAGCTTCATTTCTAAAAAAAAAATGCCTCGAGGATCGCTGGGTTTCAGTCAAGGTCTCCATGCATTCTTTCCGCATGGTATTTCTCAAGAAGACTTTGTTGGAAGGAACGCTCGGAGGCCGTCATGAATTCTAACCAAGCCTTGAGTAGAGGAACAGCTGCTTCCTTCACTCTGGAGCAGAGGCAGAAGGTTGAGTCGAGGTGCATCTTCATATGATCATATATGTAGGATTGCATAATCTTTCAGGTTTGGTTTTATTCTTTAGCCGTGTATGCCGAGCCATATCCAAGAGTGCACACTTCTACTTCTCGAAGGCCGTTTAAATCTCCAGTTTTGCACTGCTCTCTTGACTTTGTAGTTATTGTAGCTTTTCATGAAGCAGTGTACAAATGTCATTGATCAATAGGTGAAGAAAAGAAGCCAGCAGTCGGCGAGGCCAAGGAAAGCACTGGGGATTGTACTTTGTGTGTTTTTTTTAATTTTTACTATGTAATCACACAAATTAGTAATGTAATCTGTTTAGGGGAAAGATAAACGCAAAGTAGAAGGAAAAACAACGTGCCGATGGTGGGAACCGAACCCACGACCTCCGAATATCGCGTCCGGTGCTCTTCCAACTGAGCTACATCGGCCGCTGTTCCACCTGCTACTTTCTTGGGTATTAATGTTGTCTCTATATGAACCTTGAGAGTGTTCACCAGCGCCACCCTCAGCCATAGCGGTGGACGTGGACGTGGAGATGAGGGTACTCGTCTTTTTTTTTTTTTAATTTTTACTTTGGTAATTACACAAATTAGTAATGTAATCTGTTTAGGGGAAAGATAAACACAAAGTAGAAGGAAAAACAATGTGACGATGGTGGGGACCAAACCCATAAAGTACAATACCTAGTGCTTTCCTTGGCCTCGCCGACTGTTGGCTTCTTTTCTTCATGTATTATAATGAGTACCCTCATTTCCCCTTCATTTATCTGCTTGTCGCCTACGGGGGTTTCGGTTCTGGAAGTCTTGAAGCCATAGGTAGCATAAGAGGGTTCTAGCACAGCTTTCGCCCTCGCTCTTGATCGCATTCTATGTGACGCTGGCGGTAACACAGGACATTCCACGTCCACCGCTATGGTTGAGGGCGGCGCTGGTGAACACTCTCAAGGTTCGTATGGAGACAACATTAATACGTAAGAAAGTAGCAGGTGGAACAGCGGCCGATGTAGCTCAGTTGGAAGAGCACCGGACGCGATATTCGAAGGTCGTGGGTTCGGTCCCCACCATCGGCACATTGTTTTTGCTTCTACTTTGTGTTTATCTTTCCCCTAAACAGATTACATTACTAATTTGTGTGATTACCGAAGCAAAAATTGAAAAGAAAACAAAAACAAAAAAAAAACAAAGTACAATCCCCAGTGCTTTCCTTGGCCTCGCCGACTGTTGGCTTCTTTTCTTCATGTATTATAACGAATACCCTCATTTCCCCTTCATATATCTGATTGATCGATAGGATATGGTTCGAAGGCCCTTGAAATATCTGTTCGACTGAAATATTAAATTTTGTGGGGGTCTGATGCTGAACAGTCTGTATGCTCGTGTCAGTTCCTCAGATTTCTGTAGTTCAGAATCGAAACTTTTTGAATTGAATTGTTGTCAAATGATAGTATAGCACCTACTTGTCCCTTTCCCAAAATGTTTGGAAAGACATGAGCTGAATTTTTGGATCTGGGATATAGTCCTGCTTTTTTTTTGCATTTTGCAGACGTCGCACAGTGAAAACCTGTATCCAAGCCCGAACCCAACAGGTCAAGAGCAGCAGAACAAGGGAACCTATATCCAAGCTCCAACCTGGTGGACCGAAAGCAGATGTTTTGTGACCGCAGTGTGTCAGCCATGCTGAGACATGGCATGAATAAAGCCAATCCAGGTGACCACATGTGTCTTTTCCAAGCATGCATGCTTTACACATGAGGCATATCTCATGGAGGGCATCATTTCGGCAAAACATTTTGTCACAACTGCAGCAAACACTGATTGAGGCCTTGCACAAGGCCTAAAGCTGGGATATTAGTATTATGCGCAACACAAACATGAGGAGTGGTGTAGGAGCCTTGCAACCATGCAGAGTATCACTAGCATGGTAGCATTCCTATGTCAATGTCTCTCGTCCTCTAAGATCACACTGCTGTTTTGCATCTTTTGAGTCCTGAGTCTCGAACAATCCTCACGCTGTGTGCGGGTCGGTAACCACGCACAGGTTTTTGCAAGCCGTACCTTTTGAAGCGAAAGCTTATCTACGCGTATCAGACTGCAGCTTCGCGTGGCTTCACATAGCCTAGTTCTGCGCATGCGTGTGACGTCACAGCCAAGGCCAGCTGTGCAGCCTCCTCGCCAAGCTCTGCCAGCATTGCCTAGAAACGCTTAAGAGGTGTGCGACTCCTCCTCAAAAAAAAAATTTTGTCTCCACCGGGAATCTAACCTCCATCCCTTGGATCCCCAGCCAAGCGCTTTACCACTGTGTCACCCCCAGATCGTTAAACGCTGTTCATAACTCCGCTTGTCTACCGTGATCCAATGGCTTGGCGCCACATTTGAATGTATCAAATACTAAAATATAGTTAAGTCAGTCAATTAGGGTGCGGCCGAGATGTATCAAATACATGTTAATTAAACCAGTCAAGCTGACGCCACGCTACCTGAAGTTGAGCCAAAAAAAGGGCATAGTAAGGGATTGGGCATGCAATTTGAAAGTACCAAAGACTAAAATAGTCAAATCAGTCAATTAGGGTGACGTCAAGGATGTGACACGCAACCGGAAGTAGGCCGGAAAGGGGCATAGGAGGGTGTTGGCACGCAATTTGAAAGTACCAAAGACTAAAATGGGTAAACAAGAAGTGAATTAAGCAACCAACAGCAGCATCCGTGCTTTCATATTACTCCAATGCAGATTCTGCACTGCTCTAATTTTTTACACACCTGTCATGCAACAGTACTATGATACATATTTTCAAAACATATTGATGCAAATACAAGAATTGTAACACAGACTGAAGAGTCTCCAAACATAAATTGTGTGACATTACACTCCTGCTACATATTAAGGTTTGCACTTGATCGACGATGTCAAATACATGACAAGAAAGCGCAACTTCCCAATTCAACCTGCGAAGGGGACGGGCAAATCAGGTGGTGATAAACTGATTAAATTTTGGCATGCAGCAGACCTCAAGGAGCAGAAGAAAATAGGACATGAAACATCTGGCCCACAGACCAGTGGCAGCTCTTAACATACAGCTCTGCATATATACGTGTTTAGTTTTGTGATGGGATTACGCAGTCATGCATGCCATGTATGTCGTACACTTCACGTAGGCTGTACGGCCACGTTGGGTGTACGTTCACCTAGGCTGTACGTTCTCCTAGGCTGTACGTTCTCCTAGGCTGTACGTTCTCCTAGGCTGTACGTTCTCCTAGACTGTACGTTCTCCTAGGCTGTACGTTCACCTAGGCTGTACGTTCACCTAGGCTGTACGCAGCAATAATTGCGTACAGCAGTCTTGTACAAATCTCTTACAATTTTTCCAGTAGGGTACGCATGCGCCAACAACAGGTGCACCACGTGTGACGTCAGAGTTTGAACCTCCACTGCTACCGCCGCCGAATCCGCAGCCTTGCTGCGTCAAACACAGTGCGCCACTCAGCCGCCGACTCCACAGCGCGACAGCTACACATGCGACGTGCGTGACGTCAGAATTACGCTGCAAAACCACAGCATTTCTTTTCTATGGACACGTGACCGCGCCCTAAGGAAATGAAGAAAGGTGGGGTGAAAGTGAGAAGAGGAAAAAGGGGGGCCGTTGTGGAGGGCCACCAAGTGAAATTATAGAGTAATTTCGAGTGCCTGGGGAACTTTAACGTGCACTGACATCGTACAGCACACGGACGCCTCCAAGTCCCGGCCCCATAGAAACCGACTCGAACCCGGGTACCTCGTAACAGAAGCCAGACATCTTAACCACTGCGTCATCGTGACGGGGTGGTCATTAAGTGACTCGTCAGATATGTACATGGTGCTCACCACAGAGAGGAAAAGGAGGGTAGCGGCATACCAGAAGATGCATGCTCCGCCGCGGAGAGCTGACCGAGTGGAGTAGGAAGACGTGTGCTGGCATCGCATGCGCAGGGCATGAACGGATTCTGTTTAGAACGGTGGAATACTACGCTCACACCATCGAGCAAATAAATACAATCTTGAGCGACTCGCAGCAAGCTTGCAAGGCGCACCTCAATGGGTAACTCTGCCAAGCGCCGCTCACATCATGAGAAATCACACTCCTAGTAAACACACCCGCCACAGTATTTTGTGGATCCCGGCACACGAGGGCATAGAGAGCAATGAAGCGGCTGACAGGATAGCTCGAGGTCATACATTCTGAACCCCGTCGCCGTCCACCTCCGAATCTTTGTCTCCACTAACATACAGCGAAATAATAAACTACCATCGACTTTGCCGCAGAACATACGCAGTCCCTCCAAATACCTCACTCGTCAGGAAGCCACGATATGGCGAAACATGCAAGTCCGCAGCCCTACCAAACCCAACCCGACACATTAAGATTTGACTCGCGCAATACCCAACAAATGTATGTCCCGCCTGCGGAAAGACGTTCGACATCCTCCACATGGTTTGTAATTGCCCCGAACAACGTAAATTATACGGTTTACAGAAACTTAGCAATGAGTAGTGGGAGGCGAAGCTGGCTCACTCAGAACTCCCCCTTCAGCGCCAGCTGATCTGTCAGGCCTAGAGGGCCGTATTCGCTAATGGTTTCCCGGACCTAGGTAAACCAGCCGCTTAATCACTTTATAGAAATGAAGTTTATTCTCACTCTCTCTCTCTCTCTCTCTCTGATGCGTTGAACGGAACGCTGGTTGTGCTGGATGCAACGTCGGTGGTCCGCAGCCAATGCTTTCGCTCAACATTCGGCTCAGCAGCGTTGAACTCTTCTATTTTTTGCGCAATTGTCTTCTCGGTGGAGGCGGCGGCACATTCCAGCGGAATAAGCTGTATATATACGCTATCGAGTAGTAGTATGTTGTCGCTGAAACTCACGCCTGAAATTTCCCTCTTCAGATTGATAAAGAGACTCGTTCAGTCGTTCGCCACTCCATACTGCATACTGCACTCCACTCTCCACTCACCTTGCGGTGACTTAAATATAAGACGCAATGTAAAAGAGTACAAGAACTCGAGGGATGAGGAAGAATCAAATAGAAACTCGCAGGTAAGTGTCACAAACTGGCACCTATACATTACACCCTCACTAACCGAAACATCACTGGATGTAGGCAAGAGCCCGCGTTTGATTTATGCGAGCCGCCTAATATTCGGCCAGTGCTTTTAATTTGTGGCCTTCCCTAGCAAGAGGAATAGCACAGAGTACACTGTGAAGGTACGTTATCCATCTATAGCGCCTTTACCTTATGTAGATACTAGACAACAATGTTATTCAGGTGGAATAACGTCAATATGTTAGATGCCACCTGAGAAATGCACATCAAGACAGCATTCGAATTGGACGCTTTGAATGGTTGGAGGCGCGATTGACTGAGTGCTTGTCAATTTTAGAAGTTAAGCGTCGTTAATGCGTAAGCATTGTATGGCTTTGTAAGCGGGTTTCTTGTCGGAGCTGTAAAAGAGTATCTAATTCGTATATCGAAAACAAAAATGATTCCATTGGATCGAGCGTCAAGGTAAGGTGCGCAAGGGCCGAAATTTTTGAAGTGGGTATTAATTGGGTAATTTATTAGAGCCAATTACGTATAATTGGGAGCCAAGATGGCCGCCAGCCATCCTCTGGCTTCAGTTCTCAGCTTCCGGTCACGTGTCTCAGTGCAGAAATGCGAAAACCTGAGCGTTGCTGCGGCACACGGTACATCACGCGCCCCTTGTCGAACACAACCAGCGCTCCGTTGAACGCACCACTGTTCACCGGCGTTCTATAATTGCTTTACAGGAGAGGGAAGACGCAGTATCAGTCAGTCGCGGACAACACAGTAACGTATTTCTTACGTATTTCTCCAGTGCAGATTCTGCAGTGATCTTGGAAAATGCTTCTCCATTGGTGCTTCGCGCCAACTGACAAAGGAAAAGTTCGGCGAATGAGATTGCCTAGACGAAATGGTCTTGCACTCACCTTTGCTCCAACCGGGTTTAGCACCGCTTTCTTCTGGTTCTTTAGCTTTAACTGGTGACCCATTGCAGAGGTGTCCGTCTCAAAGTCACTCGCCTCTGAATTTGGATTCTTGCGTTTGTAACCCCGAACCCGTCCTTGCCTGACGCACCGACGCATTCCGATATCTCGGTCTTGACCTGCGTCAGAGCATGGGACTAGTTGCAATCAAGTTGCTATATGAAAATGTATACGTGACCGACACCCATTCCCTCCTGTACCGTCAGCTGTTACTGCTAAGTCAAAACAACGTTAGTGACTTAGAGAATAAAAAAAGAGTTGCGGTGAGTCTCAAAAACACAAGATCAAGATGGGTGCTACCTGTGACTAAAGTGAACCCTTTATCAGCGTGCGATAATGCTGACAGTAGAACTCCGTTCCATCGGTACCTCTACAACCCTATATGACCTCTCCATCGAATGCAGCATATATGGCCCTTAGAATGCCTGGGCATCCTAAACACCACCTGTCAGCTCGTAAGAGGATCGTAAGTGCCAGTGGACATTTCTCCCCTGACGCGGCCACCAGTTCCTGTAGGCTAGCTGTGAGCTGGAGTTCATTCAGAACAGCGCTCGCCATGCAGGAAAGAAAGCTTAAGAGGCCCTCGCAATCCGAGCTGCGTAGGCAAAATTATGGCGGAAGTCACGGGATTTCGCAAGGGCTACTGCGATTCCTAGGTAAGCTTTGTGTAACGCGTTGTCTTCATCACCTATACCTACTGTGTTTTTGACACAGACGACTAGTGAGAGTTGGGATCTGACCATCGGAATTTTAACGAAATATTTGCGTTTCGCGGGTGGCTCTACTTCTGGAGTCTCTGAGTAAGCGTGTGTTGCGCGTTTAGTTCTTTTATGCCTTCGTAAGCGGGTTTAGGAGCTCGCTTCCCCTGGCGGCGGCCTGGCACAACGGAGTTCGTGTGCTCTCTTTAACATCCATGGTTCATGCGCGCACTTGCTGAAAGCATCGAAACGGTGCACATGCTGGCCTAGAGGACGAAGGGGAGCCCTCACGTCCGACTTCAAAAAAAAATGTGACTTTGTGGCCTCTCCTTGTTTGCTTCCTGCATGACGCTAGGATTTTGTCTTAAACGAACCCTCCAGGGCAGAAATATGTAGGTGGTGTTCTGCCACAGGGAGAGAAAGGCGCTCAAGGTTGTTGTGTGGTGTGTGTAACGTTCCCCCGTGTGCAACGTGCTTCAGCTCATTCCACCAAAAATGAGAGAACTAAACAGCCCGGTGCTCCCGTGAGGCAATGGGACAGTGTTGAAACACTTTTTTAAAGGGATGGCATGTGCCATTGGGACACATGCGTCCCACGTTTTCTCATTAAACTATTGCTGCTACTGTTCTGAAATTTGTTTCATATCCTTTCTGAAAATGCCTAGAGTGCCTAGAAAAATTACAAGAACCCACGAAAGGCTATGCCAGGATATATAAAGCGAGAGATAGGTTTCCGTGGCTGCGCTTGTAGGTGCGACGAAGGTTCGATTACCAGTGGAGGCAGGATATTTGTTTTTTTGATAACGCCATCAGGATGACCGACAAGTGGAACCCGGCGGCATCCTGCGGAATCTGTATGCTCGAGGAAGCGCCAAATGAAAGGGGCCGAAAGGACGCCCCGATCGGAGGCGTCCATGACCAGCAGTGACGTCACCAGGTGATGACATCACAGTCTCGCGGTACACCGTGGATTCTCGCGGACGCTTCTCGCGGACGCACGGGCATGCTGGCAAGTCATGACAGAACTACCTAGACCAGGTGGCTCCGGTCATGATGAAAAGATAATACGGCGCGACGGACGAGGACAGAGAAGGCACACAAACGACAGGACTAGCGCCTAGTTTGTGTGCCTACTTTGACCTGGTCCGTCGCCCCGTATTATTTTTGAATAAATATGTACCAACTAGCCTAAACAAAAAATCTACCTGGTCATGAGCCATTAAAGGCTGTCGCCTCAAAATGCTACCAAACGCCGAGAGGAGCGTCGAACGCGCATCATCAACGCTGGGGCTATGAGGGTGCTTAGAAGCTAAGTGGACAAATGCGAGCATTTTTGTTACTTTAGTTGCAACCATCCTCGTGTGGTTTCTTGTATATGGAAGTGATTAAGCATCGGAAGTCACGCGCGCACTGTTGCAGTGGGGTAATAGAGGGGTATGATGGAATAGATGCTACTTTTAATGGCGAAACTGGTATACTGTGTAGCACGGGGTAGGCGTTGTTTGTGCTGTTCGAATTATGCATTTGGGCGGCCCTCAGGGAGCCACCCTTGATCAACCAGTGGCATCGCGCGCTTTACATGCATAACCCGTGTATCCTGCTGATGGATGTCGGCAGGCCGAGAAGTGCGACCGAGACATCAAACACAAAATGCAGTACACAAAGAAGATATTTTTCTTGCTAGAATCAAAGTTCATTATTAGAGAATCTCGCAATACCGAAATATAGTGATCCGGAATAAATGTATGTCATATAATATGCTGTTTTAAAGTCCAGAACACAAGGAGGGATACTTTAGTGAAGGGCTCCGGGTTAGTATAGGAAAAGTTGGCATCGTGAACGTGCTCTGGCATCGTAGAGAACTCGAGTGACGCGTTTCGTTTACACCCGACCGCTCCGACAAGACTCGACCTCATGTCGTCGGGCACACCAACCAAACATGTTTTGCTTGAGATGTAAAGAGCGTGGTTGTTAATGCGTTCAAGCTAGCAGCTCCACTATAAGAGTGGTTAAAGTCCGAAGTAATTATTACACGCGTTCCTTAGAACGCTTACTGCCCGACGTGTCAACAGATATCGGACCCAGTGCATCAACGCTCCAAGAACGCTCCCCAGAATGTAATGGGGGTTAAACGGCTTGCTCGGCAGTTTGTCCTTCTGCGAGGGGCCGTGGGAGAACGCTGGGAGGACGGGAGTTCGCAGGAGTCCCGCAGCTATTGTTCACTGGTTAAAATGCCCGACTACTCGGCAGAGTACCCGGATTCGACCCTTACCGCCGGCGGCTGCGTTTCGATGGAGGCGAAACGAAGAGGCGTTCGTGCGCTGTGCGGTGACAGTGCAAGTTAGATATGCCCATAGTGGTAGAACTTGCACGGACCCTCCTTCTCTCTTTTCACCGTCACTCCCACCTTCTTCCCTTTCTTTACGGCGCGGTTCAGGTGTGTACAGAAAAACAATGTGACAGACGCTGCTACAGTGAACTAGAATACAAGATTCCAGTTCACTGTAGACGCTGCGCATTTACATTCCTTGAATCAATTAAAGTTAAGGCGAAAGCCTAGAAAGGCTCATGGAAAGAAACTCGCGCTCGAGGGTTGTGCGCGAGATCTGTCATATTCCGCGAGATTCCGCGAGATGCGTTGTCTACCGTTCATGCCATCGGCGATCCCAGACTTGAACGCGTGCCAAGGAACGCCACACGTTAGAAGGTATGGTGCACCGTCCAAACACTTGCCGGAAAAAGTGACATGTACTGCGCCTTTGCTTTCCTGTAAAATTGTATGTAGCACTACAACGAACGCTGATAAGAGGCAAACGATGAGAGGCAAATGATAGGAGAGGAAGAGTAGTTTTTCGCCATTCTCCTCTTGAGAGATCTCTTAAGAGGAGAATGGCGAAAGCCTTTTCTTCCTCTCCTATCATTTGTCTCTCATCGTTTGCCTCTTAAGATCTCTTAAGAGGAGAATGGCGAAAGCCTACTCTTCCTCTCCTATCATTTGCCTCTCATTGTTTGCCTCTTAAGAGAGATCTCTTAAGAGAGACTGGAGTTCGCGGGACGCTGTTCGCAAATACGCTGTTCCGCACAAAGCCGATAATGCTCATAGAAACAAACTCATACACGTGCTTTTTGGAACGGTTGCTGTCTGAAGCGTCACCCGGCATCGAATTAAGTATGAACGCTCACTGAACGCTCCCCACAAAAGTACCGGGACAAACGCGTTGCTCTGTAATGTTCACTTATGCGAAGGAGACCCGTTGCCGCAAACGTGAAGAACGAGATGAGAGTTCGAAAACGCACTGTGGCGCACAGAGCCGTCAAAGCTTCAAACACGCGTTCCAGGGAACGCTTATTGCCTAAAAATTCACCCGGCATCTGACAGAGTAAGAACGCTCGCAGAACGCTGTCCGCAAATGTAGCTGGGGATAAAGCCTTTCTGTGTAACCTGCACTTATACGAAAAAGGGCCATGGCCGTGAACCCGTAGTAGAAGCAAGACAGGACGAGAGTTTGCGGGATGAAGTTCGCAGAGGCGCTGACGTGCACAGAGCTTTCAAAACTCTCTCATGCACGCGTTCCAATGAACGCTTACTGGCTAAAGCGTCATCCGGCATTGGGCAGAGTATGAACGCCCTCGGAGCGAGCGCAAATCTAGTTGTCGATAAACACCTTGCTCGGTAGCCTGCACTTCTGGAAATCGCTCTGGCCGTGGCTGTAAAACGCGAGGTTGGATCAAGAGAAGAGTATTCGAGCGACGCTGTTCGCAAAAGCACTGTGGGGCACAGCTAGTCTATTAAAAAAAGCATAGTACCGTCGTACGGGGAATCATCTTTGCGTTATCACTTTGCAACTTGCTAGAGCTAATAACCTAATTCATCCATCGGGTAGGCTGTTGTATATTTTTGCAAATATAACTGTTTTCTTTCTGGGGCTTGACGTCCAAAAGCGACCCAGGTTATGAGACGGCGGAGTAAAGGACTTCGAATAACTGACCAACTCGCTTTCTTTACTGTGCACTTGCACTGCACAGTGCATACACAAGTGCCTTGCGTTGCACCGCAATGTAAACGCGGACGCGCAGGCCGGTATCGAAAGCTAGTCTCTCTGCTACGTATTTTAACACTCTAATTGCCACTAAACTATTCAGACATCACGGTAGGTATAAAATATTTTTACATAGTCCCACCAATCAACTTGAGGTGTGGTCGAGAGCTCGTAGGAGCAGTCGCTGCTGATGGACTTCAGTATAAATGGAGAGATTTAGCTTACCGTGATCCGTGATCCGCCACCGTGGCTCTCTACCGCGCGTGGGCGGGGTGGTCAAGCTGATTGGTCCCGACGCGGCAGGTCTTTGTGCCGACTACAGTATGTGGCGCCATCTGTCGGCGGCAAGGGGGGTCTGGGCATGCGCAGTGGAACGAGCGGTGGCGGATCCCAGTAGCGGATCGCGGATCACGGTAAGCTAAAACTCTCTAATGTCTCAGATTGCTGCACTTATACTTGTGGAGGGTCACTATAGGTGAAGCGAAGCGTCCATGACGGCCCACGCAGGACGCAAAGATAGGCCATTATTGCGGAACCCTGGCTCACGCACTTACCTCGATCGATGCCTGGCCGTTTTGCAGCACCGCTTTCCGAACTTCGCATCGAATGAGATCTTTTCCTTGTCTTGTGAGCAACAGCCTTTCGCTTCATGCCACCGTCTCTGTAGGAGATCACCACGCCGCGCTTCGGTGAAAGGCTTGAGATGAAACTGAACGCGCCTCCAAACGAACCATAGGAACGCCAGCACTGCGACAGCGCTGACTGACGCAGCTCTTCTAGGGAAGAATCAGCTTCTAGGGAAGAGACAGCTGTGTATCGTGCCTGCCGACTCTCCGGTGAATTTTATTGACTACAAAATTATGGAATCTAATGTGTGGCATTTGATTCCTAAAGAGAAAACAGATAGATGTGTACTCCTCCGGGAACCATTCGAGATAAATGTACCGATTAAAGAAAGGTTCCGTGTGGAGCTGCCACCACCTGACGAGTCTTCAAGGTTCAATACGCTGCCAATCGTCGCGCGAGCCTCAATTTGACCTGCAAGGAACCTTTACTGATAGACCAATTTGAAATTGAAGCGAGAGCTTCAGTGCGCTAGGTATAGCCGCTCTTCGCATGGCATTATATTTCACCTTCAAGTGACTGACCTAACTAGTGTGGGTGTCCGCGATTCTGTAGTGTCTTGCCAAAAATATAAGGCCCCTTCCTTTCCCCGAATCCTATCTTAAAGAAAACAGATTGACAGTGGCTTATCTCGGCTATGTCGGGTATACCTAGCGAGAGGTACGTCTCCTTGACCGCGCTTGTTGTGGCCTTTCTCTGTTCGGGCATCACCGCTGCTCTATTCGCCTTCTTATGCCCATTCTTTCTTTGTCGAGTAGCCTAGCGCCAGGCGACAATTCCAAAATAGGAAGAGTTAACCTTCTCTTCTCTATACCGTCGTTTAGAGCGGCTGAACTCTCCTCTGGATTTATGTAAAATGTTGTAATACAGCCGCCTATTTCATCTCCGCCTTTTATACGCAATGCTGCGCACGTGAGGCCATTTGCGCGGTTCTAGTGATACGAAGGTGTTTGGTGAGATGGCGACGACTCGCTGTGGGGTCTCTGTGGTTACCATAATATTGGGGCATGCGCACAACTGTTCATCCACGTGACGTCACGAGCGGCTCCAACGGTGGAGCTGGCGAGTGGCCGCGGCGATAGCGGAGCGCATGCCGCACAGCTCCTCTCGGGCTGCCATACTAATGGCGCATGCGCACAACTGGCCTCTCCCGGCCACCGCGAAATGCTCGACTGGTAGCACAGTGTTGCTCTCGCTACAAAATTATCAAAAAACCGTGGATTGAAAAGGTTGGTTGATTTGTAGGGCTTAATGTACCAAAGTGGCTCAGGCTATGAGAGACGCCATAGTGGAGGACTCCGGAAATTTCGACCACCTGGGATTCACGTGTCAGACATCGCAGAGTCCATAGATGCCACTCCGGTTCGCCTCCATCAAAACGCAGGCGCCGGCGGTCAGGACGCAATTCTGGTATTCATTCACAGTATTGTGTCATCTTACCCACTGCACTACCCGCAGCGGGGCCCATAGGCTATCGCTGCAACACTCGCAGCTTTATCACTAAATTCACGCCTTGCCCCTACAATGTTTTACTCAGAATTTGGTGGAATTCTGGGAAGTTAGTCTTTCTTGAAATGGGTTTCAATTTCTTCTCCCTCGCTCTTTAGGTGGCCTGATCTCGGGATTGCGCACTCGGGTTAACGATGAACCCTTTAGAACATTAGTGCGCTGCCTCGTTTCCAACATGGCTTGAATGAGGGGGTGAGTGCAAACCAATATGATCCGGTGAGTGTAGAATAAATGTCGTAGGGTTTCGATGGCCACAGAGTGCTGCATCCTTCCTTTTGAAAAGATTCGAATTGTGATTTTAGTGTATATGTCCAATCATTCACATCACTTCCTTACTGAAAAAATTGTATGAGGCAATAACCTCACATTTTATCACACAATCTCACTCAATTCACATAAGATATCACATACAAGTGGCATATAATTGCATAAGGTCTCGTAGCTTCATGCACATTATCATACATTATGTACGATATTTTATGATAATGATGCGAACCGTATGAGAGTCCTTGCGATTAGATGAGATTTTATGAGGTTATTGGCACATAAAACTTTTGGTTTTTCAGTAGGGTTGGCATAGAGTTTACACCCACAATGTTATGGTATACTCAAATAAACAAGGTCTGCACTAAGCTTTCTAAATTCATAGGTACAATCTCTCGTAATAAATATATTCTACCAACGAAAACTAAACTCGACCTCTGCTATGCCATTTTTCTCCTACTTAGGTAACTGCATGCTATTTGGTATGGGCAAATACTAGTATGTCCAATTTGAAAAAATGTTTTATTCTGCAAAAAAAAAAAAAATGCTACGCGTTATAACAAATTCCTCCTATGATGCCCCAACCCGCCCCATACGGATAAAATACAAAATAATTCCAGTTTTTAAGCTGTTCGAGTACAGGTTTGCTTGTTTTTATAAAAAGCATACCGCACGAAATGACTCATTTTTGTCCCGCATTTTACAGCTGATGCCACACTCAACACGCCCTATGCTGCAAGAAATCCTTAAATATTTGAGGTACCCAGGTGTAGAGCAAACTATGGTTTTGCTATGTTGAAATATATACTGCCAATGTGTTTGAATACTTTTCTTTATAGCAACATGAACAAAATGACTTTTTCTTTCCCCCCAGAAATGTTCACTGATTAAGTTGTATTGATAAGAAATGCGCCGTTCGACCATTCATATTTTTTACTTGGCGCAATGGAATAACACTACTTACCTGAGCACTTAGGGATAGAACATATCCTGCGTGTGAACTTTTTTCAGCATTTTTTTATTGCAACATTAAAATAAGCTACCAATATCTTTCCTGGGGGAGGGGGGGGGGGTGTTCCCTTATAGGTTGCATTATGTGATGTTTTTACTTCTTAATAGCCACAAAACCAACCGCGAACAGAGCCACGAGGTGACAGCATTACAGCGATAACACCATTTAATAATTTTCAGCGTAATCATTTTTTTTAGTTAGTTGTTGCTTTAGGTTACGTTCAGAGACACCTCTCGATAACAATCGCCGTTTAAACCACTGAGAGGCGACCAGTGAGGAGAAAGAAGTTGCGAGACCCTAATGTTGAGGAGACGGAATTATGCTCGCGCGTCGCCATCATGGTGGTCGCCACTCATGAATTTCTATTTCTGAAGACAACTTTGGCACTTGCCCGGATTGGCGTCGAGGTCGCACCTGTTGGTTCGTTCGAGTCATTTGGGTCGGCATCGCTCAGAGATCTTGCCTTCTGGCTCTCGCGCAGGTTTATTCTTGGAATTCTGAACAGCGCACAGTCGGCCTGTGCGATCGCGTCAGCATCGTCTGTGCGCATTTTACACCAACATATGAACGTGGCAGTGCGGTGATGCGTCGTCTGCTGAGAATGAGGACAACATGGTGGATTACCCAGCATGCATCGTTTCAAGCAAGCTCCCTATATGCGCAAGCCCTCACGCAGACGCGTTTCACAGCTGTGTTTTCTCTTGCACTCTATGCATATCCGTCTTCTGAGTGCACGGTGTTATGATGAGAAAAACAGCACAGTTGTTCTTTTCCTTTGTGATACCCTAACTCGAAGCTAAAGACAAAAAAGTTAGTTGTGGTTTAACTGTGGTTAACCCTATAGTTGAATTGTGATAGCAACGGCCGAAGCTTCTTTTGCCTGCTGCTTTATTTTCCTATCACGCCCTATCAGTGTAAGGTGCTACATTATTGGGGACACTTAAGCTCATCCCTTAAGAGTATGACGCAAGAGCGTAATTTACCACTCTTCTCCTCCTCCTCCTCCTCCTCCTCCTCCTCCTCCTCCTCCTCCTCCT
>JAJIZL010031068.1:0-29627 GCA_023969395.1 Amblyomma maculatum
TAGACCAGCCGCCTTGTGAAAAAGATGAAATAATGAACCCGTCGACTATAAATATTTGTAAGAAAGACTAGCCCGTTGCTTTTTGACGACAATGTAGCCTGTGACTCTACGCCTAAAACACATGGACGCTCGCCACAGAAGAGAATATAATGAGGGGGAATTCTGATCTTTCGTCGGTAGGGAACGCTTTTCTCATCATTTGTTGTACATTAGCATGGTAAATGGTGATTACGGAGCAGAAACGTCTTTTACCGCACCCTAAAGGTCACGCGAACCACATAAAGGTGAGAAATAAATACGGAAACAAAAATTGCGTTGCCATACCACAACATTTGATAATGACTCCCGGCTTGTAATGGCACCGCTGCTTATAACAAAAACATCTGATATTGCAACCTAAATCAGTATACACCTCCATAAAATATTTTAGTAATATTGACGCATGGCATCCATAAAAGACAACAGAGAATTGAACGGGCGATTGAGAAAAGACGATGAAGTGAAGCTATGATCCGTCTCGTGCGGAGCTGACTGGTTTTCGGTGTTCTTCGGTGCCGGGTGCCTTCTGTGTAAGATTACGTTACCAATCTGGTGCAGGTGCTAGGTATCGATTTCGTTCCTGCATAACCAACCCGTCACTACGGAGCCTACCCCGCTGCATCAGCGCCTAGGGCACCTTCTACGTAGAGAGCCCTCTGAAATCGGAACCCTTCCGGCCATTATCAGCACGACGCAGCCTCAGAAGGCCGTAGAAAATGCTGTAATGATATTTGAAAGCAGGATTCCTATGCACATCCTGCGTCATCAGCTGCGAACACCTCCGTTTTTTCATGGCGACGTGTTCGATGACGCCGAGGACAGGCTTGAAACCTACGAGCGAGTAACTCTTAACAACCAGTGCACGATGAGTGTAAGCTCCACAACGAGTACTCCGATCTTGAAAACTCAGGACGGCCATAGTTTGAAACCCCAGAGGCTCGCTTTTCATCCTCGGAAGCCTTCTGTCGGGACTTGAAAGCCACTTTTCCTAGTGCCGACCACCGGAAGCCAGCAGAAGCTGCGCTACACTCGCGCAGTCAGCGCCAGAACGAGAATGTGCGTATGTTCTTTCATCATCATCATCATCATCATCATCATCATCTTTATTTTCACTGTGAGGTACATGTCCATGGATTATCAGTATTACAGAAGGAGGTCCCGAAGTATAAACTGTCCGGGGGACCTCCTATGACAGAATGGATAAGTTTAGCAGGTAACATACTAGGCAGTGAAGAAAAGAATATACAGGCGTGCAGAGAAAAACTATAATACAATACTAACGAGAAACAGTGCAAATAAATTCGAAATAAACAGGAACTTCAAACAAAAAATGCACGAATTGCAGAAATTAGCGCATTATTGGTACAAGAATAAATAAAATGTAAACACGGAAACTATGATCCAGACAAAACATCTTTAGTCGGTGGAACAATACAAGGTAGAAAATAAATAGGTATTTAATGAACGATGAAATGAATGAATAGTACGCTGTGCTTTAATTTCAGGAGGCAGTGAATTCCAAACAGATATGCCTGAGAAGTATGCAGTTTGTTTCCCCTAATTGGTCCTGATTTTCGGTAGTAGTAGATTATGATGTTCAGCAAATCCGGTGTTATTTTTGTTAAAAGCTTGGAAGACTCAAAACCACTAAGAACGACATGTTTATTACGCGTTTTAAAGATGATTGATGCCAACCTAAAATTAAATTTGAGGCCATAACACGCCTCTCCAAGCGCGCAGACCCAAAAATGTGGAAAAAAAGAAGCTGCGCCACTTGATGCGGGGCGGTAAGTAAGAACTTTTCGCGGGACTGGTGCTCAGCCCGCCGCACACTGTGGCGGAGTTTCTCAGCGAGGCTGCTACAATGGAGACAACGCTGCAGCACCGACCCCATTAATACAACCGTGACGTGAACACCATTCGGTCCGATGCACTCCCTATGCATGTCGGCAGCGACATGGACGCATACGCAACCTCATCTGTTATGTCGTGAGAAAGGAACTGCAAGCCCTCCGGATGCCTTGCAACACATCTTTTCCTTCACTGGCTGACGTCGTCCGGGACGAGGTGTGTATGGCGGCTGAGCAAGTGCCTGATGTTCCCCACCACCTCGGCGCGAGACCTACCTTCGTGAACGTCCTACGTAAGGCTCCCACGCCGGACCATGGTATCAACACCGCAGCTCTAGCAATGGAGCAGCAAGGTCCTCGCATGGAGCCTCGCTACTGCCCTCCGTCAGTCTACCAGCGACTCCGTAAAAGTCAAGTATAGTGGACCCGGTACCCTTGATCCTTCTGCTATTATTTCGGTTCAGCCGGTCACATCTACCGGGCGTGCCCGTACCGCCGCGCCGACATGCGGGGTTTTGCACCGGACGACCCCTGTCCTCGGAATGATGAACGGCCTACTGAGATCCCAAGCAACCTTGCTGCGCGAGAGTATCCTACCACGTTTGGTCACCAAGAGTGTCGGTCTACGTCTCCGATAAGCTACCGTTCGCCAAGTCCGGACTATTCGCGACACCGCACTCCCAGCCCTAGCTGGGAAATTTAATTGCAGCGGCTTTCGGAGGCGGGGTCGCTGGTTTCGGGAAATGTGAAGATTCTCCGTCATCGTCAGGCCGACCTGACGAACTTTCGCCGGTGTGAGGTGGCGACAGCATCCGATGTGCTACCTGCGACCACTACGACGACATTTAGCTTAGAACAGGTAGCGACAGCATCTGACTTACTACCTTCGATCTGGTCGTAACGATAGATGGAGTGGATGTCACTGCGTTACTCGACACCGGTGCCTATTATTCAGTAAGGAGCCATGATCGCATCTTAGAATTGAATAAAGCTTTGACAAATTGGTCCGGCCCGAACATTCGCATGGCGGGAAGTAACTTGATTGCCCCAGCAGGCAAGTTCACAGCGCGGATTCGAATCCGTAGGCTTGTGTATGTCGGAGAATTCGTCGTACTTCCTGACTGTTCGAAATACTTGATTCTTGGCACAGACTTCCTCCAGACCAACGGCGCTGTCATTATTCTGAAGGAAGCGCGTGTGACCTTTTCGACGAAGTGAACCGGTGGCGCGCATTGAAAACGAGGATTCGAGACTGAACGTTCTGCGTACAGTCGACGATGACGTGAGGGTGCCAGCATGGTCTAGTGTGCTGATTCTTGTGAGGCATGACGTATTTCACGACTACGAGGGCATCGCGAATGGACACCTCCCGCTACTCCTCGAGAAGGAATTAGCCGTTGCTCGAGGACTCGCGCAACTCCAGAACGGTTGTGCTACTGTCTCCCTAACAGATCTTGCTAAGGAAATGCGACACCTCGCCAAGGACACAGCTGTTGCCTTCCTTCACTATGCTACTGACTTGCCTCATTTATGCTACGCCAGGGCAAACCGCCTAGAAGAGGCCGCACATTATCATGCTCTTCAAATCGATAAAGTTAGCCCTGATTTGACGCCCGATGAGAGGAATATTTTCCTGGCTCTTCCAACCGATTTCACCGACTGCTTCACCACAGGCTCCAGGCTCAGTCGTACTCCTGTTGCCAAGCATCGCATCATCACCGATGAGACCACGTTACTGGTATGCCAGCGCCAGTAGGAGGTGTCTCCTAAAAAAACGTGCAGCCACTAAAACACAACTGAATGAAGTGCTTGCGGACGACGTGATCGACGAGCCCAGTGGGGTCGCCAGTGCTCCTTGTCAACACGAACGACAGCACCTTGAGAATCTGTGTCGATTACTGAAAGGTAAACAACGTGACCAACAAAGACGTCTATCTTCTGTCCAGGATATATGAAGCCCCTGACCGACTACATGAATTAGCCAGGTAATTCTCCTCATTTTACCTCAAAAGCGGATACTGCGAAATCAATGCGGACCAAAGCGACCGAGAAAAGATTGCATTTGCGACGCCCGACGGCCTATACGAGTTTAAGGTGCTTCCTTTTGGTCTTTGCTCTGCACCGGCCACGTTCCAACGTATGATGGGCACGGTTTTATCAGGTCTGAAGTCGCAGTTGGGCTTGATGTACTTAGATAATGTTAATTTCTCACCTAATTTAGACCAACAACTGTCCCGGTTGCGCATTGTGCTTCGAGCACTCAAAGGCGCGAAACTAACGATCAAGCCTGAAAAATGCTCCTTCGCTTTCAACGAACTACACTTTCTCAGCCATGCATGTTGTCAGTACACAGTTCGTTCTCTCTGATCCTTACAAAACGGCCGCAGTGTCAAGGTTTCCACTCTCCACCGACATGAACGCACTTCGGAGATTTCTGGGTCTTTGTTCTTACTGCCGACGCTTCGTCCAAGAGTTTTCCTAAATGGTTGAACCGCTGACAGCACTAACCAGAAAAGACATACCCTTCCTGTGCGAAGGCGACCAATGTTAAGATTTCCAGGAGCTCCGAAATCACCTTCGGAGATCTCCGATACTCGCCCGTTTCGGTGAAGACGCCGCAACCGACTTACACCCTGATGCCTGCAACATTCGCCTTGGGGCGGTACTCCCCAATGGCAAGACAGAGTAGAAAGGGTTGTTGCCTACGCGAGCCGAACACGGAAGATCGGAGGCGAACTATTCTACCACGGAGAAGTGTCTTGCGGTAATCTGTGCCATCTGCAATTTTCGACCATATCTGAATGGCCGACCCTACCGCATTTTTAGCGACTAGCATTAGTTGTGCTGGCTGGCAAGCCTAAAGACCCATCTGGATGCTTGGCTCGATGGAGCCTCCGTCTTCAAGGGTATGACGTTACTGCTGTTTATAAGTCAGGACATAAACACCGAGATGCGGATTGCCTGTCACGCGCGCTCTTGAACTCCACTGCAGTGAAAAACGCCGATGATTTTACCTTTATTGGGGCCATTACCCAAACCCAACGCAAGGACCCGGAGCTGGCGCCGCTTAACGAGTATCTGAAAGGACGCAGTGGTAGTGTATCGCTTGTTGTTTCTCGTGGTTCGAAGTCATACGCTTTACGAAGCGGACTTCTCTACAAGCGCAATTTTGAAATAATAAAAGAGACATTTCCACTCCTAGTTACTACGCACATGCGGCCTGACAGCTTGGGCGCTCGTCACAATTAATCGTCCGCCGGCCACTAGGGAGTTAGTCGTGCGCTTGCAGCCATTCGAGAGAAGTACTATCGGCCAAAATTTTGACCTTCAATACGATTTTACGTTAAAACCTGCCGTGACTGTCAACGCCGAAACCTCCACCGTGAAACCAGCCGGATTTCTTCAAACAATTGCTCCACCGAAAACTCCTTTCCAACAAATGGGAATGGATCTTCTTGGTCCTTTCCTGAATTCAACTAATGGAAAACGTTGGGTTGTTTTCGCGACAAACTACTTGACCTGGTAAGATGAGATCGCATCGCTCGTAAATGGAACTACCAACGAAGTAACAGAATTTTTTGTCTACGACATAAAATTGCGTCATGGCTCTCCGGCTATTATCATTACAACCAGGGATTGCATTTCGGTCAGTAAAAAAACTGTACAGGCAGAAAATTCCCCACGAAGTGGATTCGAACACATGATTCAGCGTTCTAAAACGCACTATTATTCCATGGCACCACAGAAACGCCTACAAGAGCCCACTTTATTTGCGCTCCTCTTCGTTTCAAAAATATTTCTGCTTTTGTTACCAGGTAACGTTACTAAGAGAACCTTACCATTGAGAGAAATCATGCTGTATCAAAGGAAGAAAAAGATGGGGAATGTGAGTCAACCACAGTAAAATCACTAAATGCATCAGCTGAAGAAGAGAGTTGAGTGGAGGGGAGTGGAGGATGCAAAACGTAATAACAAACAAATATAAAATAACAAAGACAAGTCAGTCGACTACCTATACAATGTTGACTATGACAGTACGAAAATGATCAATATCTTCAATGCTGGTGATCGGAGTGGGTAGGTGGTTCCAGTCCTTGGAGGTACGAGGGATGAAATACTCGCAGCATGTTTGTGTCCTGAATAAAGAAATCCAACCTTGTGTGCATGATCAAGCCGAGAAGAGGTGTATGAAGGCGGGGGAATGAGTACGGTACGAGTCTGGAGCAAGTGAGAAATATTTTATGAAAAAAAAAAAACAAATGCGCGAAAGTTTACGACGAAACGCCAACGAAGGGAAGTTTAAAATGCGCTTCATTGCTGAAATACTAGCGGTGCGATGATAGTAGTGCAGGATGAAACGAGCGAAGTTATTATGAACCACTTCAAGGGCGTGAGTTAGGTTAGCACAATGTGGGTCCCAGATGGACGCAGCATATTCTAGTTTTGTACAGACAAGTGTTTTGTACAAGAGGAAGTTAAGAGAGCTAGGGTCGGAAGAAAAATTACGACGGAGACAACCGAGCATACGATTAGCATTGTTAATTATAGTGTATTGTGAAGTGACCAAGTGAGACCTTAAAAGATTTGAACGCCTAGGTAACAGTAGGAAGTGACGGATTCGAGAACTGTGTTATTTAGAAAGTACTGCGTAGGAAGGGATAAAATTCTAAAGACACATCAGAATTTACAATTAGAGATATTAAGATCCATTTTCCCCAAATTACACCAGTTAGAGACAGCATCAATGTCTTATTGCAAGGCTCTAAAATAGTCAGAGCTGTTAATTTCACGAAAGACAACACAATAATCAGCAACCAAATGAGTGTTAGAGGATACACAGTTGGTAGATCATTAATATATATGAGGAATAACAAAGAACCTAAGAAGGAACCCTAAGGCACACCAGATCCAACGGAACTTAAGGAAGAGTTAAGATTGTTGACAGCCACAAACTGTGAACGGTTTAAAAGAAAGTGTTCTATCCAACGTAGAAGGTTAGGTTGAATATTTAATTGAGATAGTTTAAAGAGGGAGAGACTGGGAAGAACTTCTTCAGTTGCTTTTTTAAAGTCGAGAAATATGCAGTCAGCTTGTGAATTACGATGAGTGATAACGTGAAGATTATGAGAGAATAATACCAGTTGGGTTTCACATGAGAGAGACTTTCGGAAACCATGTTGCGAGTTGCTGAAGAATGTGTTAGTTTCAAGAAAGTTCACAATATTTGAGTAAAGGATGTATTCAAGTAATTTGCATAGTATACTTGTTAGTAATATCGGACGGTAATTGAGAGGAGAATTTTTCCTACCTGATTTGTGGACGGGGACCACTTTCCCGACCTTCCAGTCAACAGGAAAACCGCCGGTGTCGAGGGACTGTTGAAATATCTTGCAGAGCATGAGTGTTGAGTAGGTGCGGGTGCTTTTCAAATATTGGGTAGTAATTAGGTCAATACCGGGGCAAGATGATGTTTTATATGCGTTAATATAAATTCATGATACCAGTAGGATCAATTCAGACCGGATTCATCATCGGGTGCGCGTATGAGTCAGCAGGTGTAAATTATTTAGTAGGAAAGAGGACAAAATTTTTACAAAAAACTTTGTTTAAGACTTAGGGCACTCTTAATCTGAAGATGGGTGTCCGTTGGAGTCTATTAAGTGAATTGAATGTCTTTTTGTTTGTTGAAATGGTGCGCCAGAATTTTTGGGGGTCAGTGGAAAGCATAGACGTTAAGGTGAAATTAAGGAAATTAGCTTCAGCATTTTTAGGCGCGTGTGCATATGCGATATTAGCTGTCGTATAGACTACCCACCAAGTGTCAGAAAAGGCATGCGTAGCATTACGGAACAAGGTTTGTTTTATTTACATGGCCTTTATAGGTGGAGGTTATACCGAGGAGCATTGTAGTTGGAAGATTTGTTTCGGAGGGGAATATCCTTATCTACCAGTTTATGGGCTTTAGTAGTGAAGTGGAGCCAGTTAGTTTCTACAGGCCGAGTTTCGAGACAATCTAAGAAAAAGTCGAGGAAAAGAGAGAGCTCGTTGTTAATAGCTTCGGAAGTAGCTTTTCTGTAGTCTCTAATTACTTTATTTATCCTATCTGTTTGGAAAGAAGGGGCTGAAATTTCAAAGTGGAGAGCTCAATGGTCGCTTATCCCGGGCAGGTATGACACATTCGAAATGAGCTCAGAGTTCGTTGTTAATATAAATCCAGGATGTTCGCGGAAGAGTGAGAAAATGAGAAATTGAGAACACTGAACATAAATTCAAAAAATCATAACTTACAGAGGTGAATCAAGTAAGAATAGGTGGAATAGAAGATCAGCGAATATTTGGAAAGTTAAAGTCACCAAGTAACAAAATATCAGCAGTAGGATGCCGCAGGTAGGCACTATTAATGACGTCGTGTAGTTGTTCACAGAAGTTAGAATTTAAATCGGGGGGGACGGTAGCAAAGACCAAGAAAAATTTTAAGTTATTAGAACTCAGCTCAAGCCCAGATAGTTTCGAGGTTGGTATCAACAGGAATTGGATATGACTTATTTTTTTTAGAAATACCGAGCCGCACACCGCCTCCTTGGCGATGTGTGCGGCCGCAACGGAAAACAGAAAACCGTGATAAATCGTTCATCACTTCGCTGTCGGGAATGTTAGAATGCCGCCACGTTTCTGTAAGGGCGATGATATCGCAATGTTGCATGTGTCAATAATGAAATGTAAATTGTCGCGTTCCTAACATCATCATCATCATCAGCCTGATTATACCCACTGCAGGGCGAAGGCCTCTTCCATATTTCTCCACTTAACCCGGTTCTGTGCTAGCTGCATCCACTTGACCCCCGCGTTCCTAACATTAGCTTGCAAGACGGATGAATGCCGAGTCTGAAGCAAATTCAAACTTCCCCTCGCGTATTCCTATGTAGAGCTCTGAGAATAATGTAGCAATAATGTAGCAGAATAATGTAGTAAACATGCATCGGCTACCTGTAAATTATCGTCTTCTCCTCTGTTAATTTTTGCATAACGCTCACTACAGGCCGGCTGCAGAGGAAACATGCGCCACAACAAGGGTAAAATAAATGAAAAAAGGTGTTTTATGTACCTGTGTCAAGATCCATTCTGTGGCTGAAATTCGTAAGCCTTATAACCATCAAAGAAATCTGAAGCTTCCTTAGATGCTAATTCATCCCACTGTGTTTTGTATTCAATTTCAATTTTGTGTAGATCACTTCGCTCTTAAGATGTGTTGAGAGCAAAAGTGACCTTTAAGCTTGGTCGCCAAAGAACGGACCAGCAAACACTACTGTATGGCGCTTTATCACTTGGACTCAAAGTTAAACTGCAACTACAAAGAATGGCTCTGGTTCAAGATTTCCTGACTCGTTTCGGGCAGAAGATATGATGCTTTCTATATTCAATACGCAAGTGACCAGAGCCATGCATGCTAGTGTATTTACATTCTACTTTTTATTTTTCGCTACGTGAAGCATAAAAGCATCAGTTCCCAGAAGTGCGCCCCTTGATCGTATGACCACAAGCATATATAGAGAGATAAATTCAATTTACCTCACAGCTCTCTTGACTAATCGGAAATACGGGTTTGAAGAGTTTGGTTTGCAGAGGCGACCCCCGCAACCGCCACTAATAAACATAGCGACACAGGTAGGAAGGCTTGTATTAGCCTAGGTGCTGCAGGAAGTTCAGCCTTAACTCTGCAGCCGCCATTTTGAACTTCCGAATTATGGTTTATTTTGGCTGTCATCTGCTGCGGCGCCAGACATCTTCCTCGTCTGAGAGCGAAGGCCCCCTCGTTAAGTGTGCAGTGTAATACCATGATCGCAAAAAGACCCTGTTTATTCCCTCCTGGTCTTGGTGGATCCACAAACTTTATTTTGTTTCATTTATTACCTCCTTCTTTCTCTTATACAGTTATGCCCTAGCCCAAATAAAACCGTTATAAAATTGAAACCTCGTGAAAGAAAATTTCCAACCTTTCTGTCATGCCGTGACGTCTGCAAAGTGAACGATACAGAGAAAGCCACACACAGTGACAAGGACGATGCTGCACTGACAACTAAACTATTTTGACCCGGGGCACCTTCTCTATTCGCTTCATGTTCGTTCTTCATTATGTTCCAAAGAGCAGGAAGAACACAAAGGACAGACACGAGCGCTAATGTGTGTCCCTTGTTTTTTTGCTGCGCTATTGACCATAGCGCACACCCACAAGCCCTCACCCTCACCTTGTTTGTTCTTCACTTCATTCTCATGTCGGTATGTGCAGGAATTCCACCAAGTTCAACAATGCAGTGTAGCCTGCACACTGGACATGTGGTTAATTAACTGCACTAAACAATTTCTCGCCCTTAAGGGTGCAAATTGGCTTGTCCCCAGACGCTCACCCTTTCTTACCTAAAGGGTGCAATCAATAGGGTGCAAAAAATAGGGTGCAGATACCGCACCCTTAAAAAAGGGTGCCAAGCTTAAAATGTTTCAAAGCACTTTTTCACCCTTACGAAATAGGTGTCGAAGGGTGCACCACATAGATTCGCCCTGAAGCAGTAACCTGGGATTGATGTGCGGCAGGAATTGTAAGCACGAATATAGACCTCTGTGGGTCCATATTCTTAGTTTGCAGCGTTTTCGCACTCAAATAGGACAAACACAACAAATCCTTGTCAATGCTGACTGGCAACCCAACAGACGTCTCTGAAATGCTTTAACCATTGCAGGAGAAAGTAAAAATGACACTTCGGACAGGTCAAGGGTGCATGAAAATTCATATTCAGATGTTTTCATACACCCATCATCTGTACGAAGTGTCATTTTCACTTTCCCCTGAACTGGTTAAAGCATTGCACAGACGTCTGCTCGGTTGCTAGTCAGCATTGACAAGAATTTGTTGTGTTTGCATCAATACGTTGAGGGCAAAAACAATGCAACTAAGAATTTGGGGCGACAGAATTTTATATTAGGCATGCATTTCCTGCCACACATCAATCCCAGGCTTCTGCTTCAGGGCGAGTCTATGAAGAGCATCCTATAGGAATCTAACAAAAAAACTTTCCATGTTTAGGTATATGTAATTTTGATGAGGCACAATGACCTGTATACTGCCCAGTTTGAAGGTCTATCTGTGCATGTCATGGAGATGCTTGGCAGCTGTTCAGGCAAGCATGCTGAGCAAAAGCATAACAAGAATAGGGCATGGCGATTCCTGAAACAGTAATGGGAAAAGGTGTGTACAGCAAAGTTACTCAGAGGCAGCTTTACAATCAAACACAAGTGACACCTACAATTTTGGTAGCAAAAGTTATTCACACTATCATCAAGTTATTTGGCTAGTTTATAGGGTTGGACAACTTAGAATTACTTAGGTTGGATGAATGTTTACAATTTATTACAATGTATAACAAAATGTAATGACATGTCAGAGCGAAATATTGCATCACTTATTTAATAAATGGCACCCTCTCCTACAGGAATGGCTAAGAAATGTGTAGATATACAAAAAAGATATACAAGAAAGCAGAACATACAACTCCTAGCACACGAAAATTGAGATACTTTAGGTGACTGTTCAAGACCTTGGTAGCCACCACTCTTGGTACAATAAATGCATAATGAAAGAAGAGGCGCTCCAGAACATGTGTTGAATAGCTTGCAGTCATACTGGATGTTGAAGACCATGTTGGCGGACAAAACAGCTGCCAGTCACTCCTCCCCACTTGTCACAGAGAACAGCTTTTTACGGTCCACCTGGATGCGCAACAGATCGACATTTTCAATTTATCCCCAGAGTATATGCTAACAGGAGTAGCTGGAATACGAGTCTTGAAGTGGCGATAAAATATTTCATCGGTGCCAATTGCTGATTATGTATTCCATCAACAAAAGATGCACGTGAAGGCACATTCAGGGAAGACAACACAGGGCACGCGCTGTCCTGTGTGTCCGCGTGTCCTATGTTGTCTTCACTCGGGTGTGTGTCTTCCTGTGCGCTTTTAGCTTTCGTCAAATTGCAATGTACCATCTGGCCCATCTTCAAGATTTGTTAAGGCATTCCTTCAAACCCACTTCTTTTATAGCTACTTAAATGCTACAAATTATCTCTCTGTAATACAAAGAATGTAAGCAATACAAATGGCTTGTTTGATATTTATGCACACAAAAGTTCCTTAAGCCCAATGTGATTTTTTGGGCAAAAGCCAGCAAACCTACAATGTCTATATCGGCAGCTTTGAGTTTTTTTGTAATTATTCCATCTTTACTTATGTCAATAAATTTGTAATTTAAATTTAACACTGGTGAAAAGAAACATGACACAATTTCCTTGCCAACTGTAATCTGCAATTTATTAATAGATGTCATTAAAAATTCGTTATGGAACAGAAAAAAAGGTTGCACGAGTGCAGGTGGAATGCTGACAATAGGTAGGTGGGTGAAGATTGCAAATTTTGAGACTTAGCCTTTAGTTGAAAGCAGCATTTCAGTTTTTTTTTATCATGTTGTGTGATTGGGACACTGCTCTACCTGCTGATACAGTGTGCCACCCACTCTTGCTCACAGTTCAAGGGCTCTTTGATGCTTCTGTTGCTTTTTACCATCATAGCTCAAAAGAAATTATTTTCTTCTGCACAATACAATTTGAAATCCTAGATGTCATGACGCTGTTGACATTCTGCATACATTATGTCAGAAGATTTGGACAACCCTGCAGTGGCCACAGGATTGGAAGAGGTTAGTTTACATCCCCATTCCAAAGAAAGGCAGTGCCAAAAATTGTTCCAACTACTGCACGATCGCGCTTATTTCGCATGCTAGCAAGGTAATGTTGAAAATCCTCAAAGGTAGACTGCAGCAGTATGTGGGTCGGGTTTTCCGGAAGTGCAAGCTGAGTTTCGCAAGGGCAGAGGAACTAGAGACCAGATTGCCTACCTTCGCTGGATCATGGAAAAAGCAAGAGAGTTCCAGAAACCCATCCGCTTCTACTTTACTGATCATACGAAAGCGTTTGACTGCGTATATCACAGCAGATTGTGGCAAGCTCTCCAAGAGATGGCAGTTCCAATTCACCTCATCTGTCTCCTCAGGAACCTTTATGAAGGGCAAGAGGCCACAGTCAGAACTGGGCATGGTCTTAGTGATTGGTTTCCGATTGAGAAAGGAGTGAGACGAGGCTGCATACTGTCGCCCTGCCTATTAAACCTATATGCAGAGGGCATCATAAGGAAGGCCGGTCTGGACAAGTCTTCAGCTGGAGTGAAGATTGCTGGAAAACCTATCAACAACCTTAGATATGCGGACGATACCACTTTATTGGCAAAAAGTGAAGTGGAACTCAACACACTTCTGATGCGCATACAAGAAGAGAGTGAGAAGTTTGAGCTTAAACTGTACATCAAAGAGACTAAGATCATGGCGTCTTGCCCTATCAAGTCCTGGAGCATCAAGGGACAAGAAGTGGAAGCTATGACAGATTTTCTCTTCTTGGGCTCCAAGATTACCCCGGAAGGAGACTGCAGCCATGAAACTAGGAGACGCCTGCTTTTGGGAAAAAGAGCCATGGTTAGCCTTGACCGCTAGCGAGCAGAGACATTAATCTGTCAACCAAGATCCGTATAACTCGTGCTATGGTCTTTCCATTTGTGATGTATGGATGCGAGAGTTGGACTGTGAAAAAGGCTGACCGCCGAAGAATTAACGCGTTTGAATTCTGCTACTGGCGAAGACTCTTGAGTGAGTGAAAACTTTATTCAATATTTCAATGGTTTCGCGGTTGTGAAGTCTCCGTCGTCTTCTCTGGCGCTGGCGACTTGAGAGTTCCTTGGACTGCCAGAAGATCAAATCGGTCGATATTGTCGACCATAAACGCTGAGTGCTCATTGGAGGGTCAAATTCTAAAGTTAAAGCTCAGGTACTTTGGTCATCTGATGAGAAGAGAGGAGTCGCCGGAGAAAGATTTGATGTTGGGAAAGGTTGAGGGTAGTCGGAGAAGGGGTAGGCAGCGAACGCGATGGTTAGATGGTATCCTTGAGGCGCTGCAAATGACGTTATGTGATGTTAGGAAGATAGTGAGAGATCGGAAAGCGTGGCCTGACATGGTCCATAGGATCACGAAAAATCGTACACGACTGAACGACTGAACTTGATTGATTGTAGAGCTTATAACAAATCCTGAAAACAGCAAGCTATGGAATCAAAATGAACGAGAAGTACGAGTCAAAAGTTCAATTTATTATTTGCTGAATTTAGTTACATTCTAACTTTTGCAATATCCAAAGCCTTCTGAATGCTTATAAAGTCATTTTCTGTTTGTTGGCAGTGTTGATGATTGCGTGAAGTGGATTAAATTCGTTATGGCTTAAAATTTCTTGGGAGAACGCCAGAGCGGTTTAACTTTTTTGCTATATTGTATTTTTTGCAAGGTACTTTCAATTTTATGAGTTCCCAATTTTCCGTGAAATTAAGGAAATGAGCAAAGAATCTGAATACTAAACGGAAAACGATTTAACGCTAACGCCGTAAGACCCCGCCGGGGTGGCACAGTGGATAAGGCGCTCGACTACTGTTCCCAAGGACGCGGGATCGAATCCCGGCCTCGACGGCCGCTTTTCGATGGAGGCGAAAAGCAAGGCGCCCGTGTGCTGTGCGATGTCAGTGCACGTTAAAGAACCCCAGGTGGTCGAAATTTCCGGAGTCCTCCACTACGGCGTCTCTCACAGCCTGAGTCGCTTTGGGACGTTAAACCCCACAAACCACAACAGCTAACGACATAACACATCATGCCCGCATTTAAGTTTCAAAATGAACTTTTTTGTAGCGCGCTATTTCTGGAGTAATGTTTGCGATTTTTTACTAACTCAAGTGCAACAGAAAAGCAGGTTTTTAATCATTCTCATAGAGGTTGCATAGGTTCAGTGGGTAAAAAGCGATGGATGACAAAATTTTTGTATGCTAGCAGCAAGTCTGCAAAGCTGCAACTTTCTGAAAGGGCAAAAATAGCATTTTCCACCTATAGTGATTTACGATTTTTTTTCCTGAGAAAACTACACCGTATCATGCAAAATTAAAGCTCATTTTTTGTATCGAGACATTTGCCCACCACATAAAAAATTTAATTAAACACAAAAATGGTCATGAGACCTTGATTACCGTTCTTATCTGAACACACCCTTATCCTCATCATATGTGGTGGAAAAGAAAGTTTGATATCCGCATGCAACTCTAAGTGTTGTTTGTCACTGAGAGTCAGTCGCCGAGTGAACAATTTCTATGCTTCTCATCAGTGTGCAGAATGAAACAGGTATTCGATTTG
Organism: Amblyomma maculatum; assembly: GCA_023969395.1. NCBI lineage: Eukaryota > Metazoa > Arthropoda > Arachnida > Ixodida > Ixodidae > Amblyomma > Amblyomma maculatum. The sequence goes on from JAJIZL010031068.1 coordinate 15,211, forward strand.
CCAAGCCCTTTTTAGTGCATCAGCACAAAATGGCCAACAGCCAAATGTATCTTCAATGTTTCACAGAGCAGGAAATAAGAGTGAGTTAAGCAAAGATATTGTATTCTGTAAGTCCCAACTACTATAAAGGTTTTCAGATAAATTTCACGGAATGCAGGAAGGCTGCTATGTGTGGTCTAGGGTTTAATTCCACGTCTCCTGATTGGCCGTGTAGGTGTATGAATTATGCTAGTCAGTAACAAATGTCAATTTCAAAGGAGGTTATATATGAAAATTAAGAATTGTTTACCAGTCTCGTAACTAACCTGAGTTGAAAAAGAGACTGCATGACTCTATTCTCTCTAGTTGCACATCCCAAGCAGATGCAGGTGGGTGATGGCTTGCATAAATATACCAGAGCTCAGAGGGTGTGCAGCAGGGCAGTCGACAGGCAAGAAATGGTCTGAAGCTGGATCCACCGAATGCACTTCAGCTTGCGCCACTTTGTCCTTGTCGGTGATGACATAGAAGAGGGTTCCAAAGTAGCTGCAGGTAAAGTAGAGAAGCCTGTACTGAAAAAGACTGATAAGCAGTAATAATGGCATTGGCATGTCCTAATGTGCAATCAGATTTGGCAAAAAAGTATTTTGAAAAATGTAAAAGCAAGTTACATATTCTGTTATATAACCACTGACAGAAATATACTCCACAAGAGTGCGGAAAGAAACTGGAGCATATTATTCAAATGTTGATGCACCCTTCTGCACAATATTGCTGCCTTTGCTGAACTATTACAAGAGATAGCTTTTTGATTCCCAGAAAAAAATCAGAATAGTATTGGCCACGAATTCTGCTAATCTTTAGCAGGCATTTTGCAGCTACATGAGTGCCAGTAAAACACAGGCATTTCCAGAGGTAAAAAACATGCAGGTCTTTGTATACTGGCCCACTGAAGGAATGAAAAAAAAAAACCCTATTAAGAAATTAGTTTTTAAATATCTTTGCAGAAACTGTGAAAGGAAACCAATTGATGTGATGGCATCCATTAGGTTCAAAAAACAATAGTGACAGCATAAAATTCATATCTGAATATGTAACCTTACTTTTGGCACCAAAAAAATTGGAGGTGTGAATATCGGTGGGTATGAATGTGATCCAAATGAAATCTAGCAAGGGCCACTTATCAACGGGGCTTAGTATATATCCTTTAGGAATCCCGTGCGTACTTATTTTTGTAAAAAATCGTTCTTTATTGCAAGACATACTATCACACGAAAGAAAGAAAAATGAATGCGAGCCATAAAACCGAGGAGGTTAAGTTTTCGAAATTCAGGGACTGAATTAAAATGAAAAAGCCTAGAGATTTTGCATCCTTTTTTACTGCTTCTAGAGCAGTTTGTTAATTTTAATCTCACTTTGCTCGCAAAACTCATAAAGCAAAGTTTTACTGACTACAAAATTCAAAGCTTGTGTCGTGCAAGAACAGCTCCAGAAAGAGGCTAATTTGAAGCCATCGATAGGCCTGTGACCAAAGCAAGCACAGTACGAAAACAAAACAAAAAGAAAATGCTGATTCAAAACCAAACGCAGAAACCGGAAACAGAAAGAAACGAGCTCGCATACAATATGGCTATTGTAAGAGGCAACTACAACTGCTCCAAAAATTATATTTAAGGAAAAGAGCGAAGTGAACATTTGGTCAGAACAAAAAGCATAGCAACACTGTAACACCAACTTACTGCACGCTTTTTGGCCTAAACTCCAAGCTGCCAGCTTCTACTTGAATGCAGAAGCATCACCTGCAAATATCCATTCATTGTAATGCCCAGTACTGACAACACAAAATATAAAGGACTAGGAAGCAAGTGTAAAAACCATAAGAAAAGCATCACAACCCAAAAGCAAGACTTTATTCTCCAGGCAAGCGGATACAAGACCCTCACGATAAAATCAGCTCATATTGCGATTAAAAATGTAAATCCTGATAGGGAAAAATAACGTCGGTTGGGCATAGTAGCAACTGAAAGTAGTGCTTTGTAAATTGTGTGGTTTGACGTCCCGCAGAGCCAAATGGGACATGACCATACAGGATGGCCAAAGAATATTTTTAGACCTCAGTAAATCCGCTACACGCACTCAAAAGGCACCATACCATGCGCTTCTCCATTTCACTTCTATCTAACTTTCTACCTAGGGAAAAGCCGCGATGACGGAAAGTGGTTTGAGTTCCCACATCCGCAAAGTGCAAGCGTTATCTCGAAAGTCAGCTAAACATTTTATGACAAACAGTGCGTTGCCTTTACTTTGCCCCATAACGTGAACTAGCACGAATAGAAACGAGTAGAACGAGGTCGAGACTTTGACAAATCAGCGTTCATCACCCAACTTCCAAGAAAATTTAGTTTCGTGAACTTTCTGCGAGTAATGCAAGAAAGCCCAGTACGCGTATTGTATTTTTTTTTAAAGGAGTCCTATTTTCTTGCGGCAAATCTGCAAACATAATCGCCGCGACATCCAACTTCATTTGCGATATCACTTTTGCAGCCAGCCGAAATCTAGCGCGTTCCGTTCCAGCCCGTTCACTCACGTTCTACGACAAACAGTGCAGCAAAGCGGTAGACCATTGTTGCTGTTCCCACACTGACCGCCTCGGAATGTGACTGATTATGCTTACCTTTGCAGACGATTACGTAAGCCGTGCAGAAAGTTTTTCGCCTTCGCACCACCGGTGCCTAACCAACATATGTAAGTTCAGTTGGTCACGCAGAAAAACATTTTCAAGCCTTCTTTCTTCGAACCTCTCAAACGTGACACGGTGCACCAAACACGTCGCCGCAAGATCGACCTAGAGGTGGCGCCACCGGCACTCCGGTAGTGTGGATCGGCACCGGTGGCGCTCGTAAAAACGCACGCTGCGTGGTCTGCTTCCGAGTTTACGGCTGTTTGTTGTTGTTGCTGTTTTTTTGGCGCTGAAAACGTGTTTTCTGCAGTATTTCTGCAATATTGCAGAAAAAAAATCCAAATTTCGCCAATGCAGCAGAAGAGCGGATTTTAGGAAAACAAAGAACGCAACCCCCAGTCTTCTAGATTTACTTTGCACGTTCCTTGCGCTGTGCCGCGCTCACGCGCCTAATGCTTGGGCCTGCCTAATGACAGCTTTGTTTTTCTTATCGACTTTTAAACTGTTTGCACGTGTCTCATGCGAGTGAGACCGGCGAATTTAGTGTCAAGCCTACGTAGATACAAGGTTCGTGCTCTCACCTACAGTAATTTAGATTGAATCGAGAAAGCCTGGTTCATTATATCGTACTTGACTCGAGGATTAAGCGGGTTAAATGTAGCATTCGCGGCGCACTGCATGGCGAGTTGCTTTAGACTCAGTGCACATCAACTCTGGCTCAGACAACTACGCACAAGTATTCCCCAAATATGAGATCACGCAGTCACTATACAGGAAATCTCACCGCACAGGAAAGCTCATTGTTCACGTGTAGAGCGCTGAGTGGATTGAATTTGTCGAGATGCTTTTTGTGGCCACTGCCATAGAATGTGATAGTGTATCATTGCATGCGCCACTGTAAATTATTTCCTGAAACCGAGGAAAGTATAAAGGATTTCTGGTGTGTGTTATGTTAATATATAACGGTATCGTAATTATTTTGTTTTGCAATGCGATTAAATTTCACCCTTTGAGAGAACTTTTACACACTTGACAGAATTTACAATTATCAGCGATTAATTTTTAGTACCGGTAACGTTAAAGTGCAAGCTACGAATTACTCGCAGCGAAGACATCGTTATAAACTGCGCATAGGCACTGTCATGTTCTGGGAAGCAATTTTACAGGCTGAAACTTTCTTTATCACTAATTATTTAGCAGTGACTAAATCTTATGCGAAGTAAAATATTAGTGTTGCTTCCAAAACAGATGCCGGATATAAAACTATTCCGAAAAGAAATGGAGGTCATCTTATCATGCTACTATAAAAATGTATTTATTCCCGACCTAACCACTGATGTTTAAGCCCGCATGAAGCTATTTTACTTCCCCTGTCAGAAATGATTTTTGTCTGAAGACAGCCCTTGGACGAAAAGGGGTTATAATGATTATAATAGGCTACCAGTAAAGTACATTGATCTAGGTGTATTATGTAATATTTAGGGTAACAATTAGGTGCAGGGAATGTATCCCAAACATTCGAGCATTTCTCTAAAGCAAAATGTGCTCACTAAACCTTTTACAGATGCACAGAAGCCTTCAACAACAAAATAAAAGAAAAGAAAAGAAATGTATATTGGCCTTGGTTTAACGCATGAAAGCGGCATTGGTTATGACGGATGATTGCAGAGGCTGGTTTTGGTGTTTTTTTCATTAATAATACCACATTCACCACGTGGGATTGTTTATTGTGCAGTCAAATCCCACAGCAGAGGAACGCCTTCCGAAATGGTTGTGACTGAATCCTCCTTTCTCAAAATCAGCAGTCGAGCGCCCTTACCATTCAGACACCGCAACAGAGGTTTAAAAGCAAAACAAAAACAAAAAATGAAAAAAAAAAAAAAACAAAGTACTCACACAACTCTATCGTGCATACAGACGGCATAGCAGGCATAGAGTGGTCTGTTCAAACTGCAGTCTGCTATATAAAGCAGTCTGCGGTAGCATATATTCTAGTAGCTGCGGTATTCCAAACAGAAATGGGAATATGCGATTTCTGAGTGTTTGCATCAACTTTTATTGACGGCAACGACCTGTTTTTACTTTGACACGGCGGTAACGACAGTACCACTTCGTTTGAGACATTGCATGTCAAATTATCTCAAGCGCCGAAGACCGCGATGGATGATGTCTTTATCCAAGCATGACATGCTCGATACGGACAAGTATATATATTTTTTAATGAAGCGTGGGGTTATAGACTGTTCATATTTATTTTGCAAGAGGCGTATAGGTAGGCAAAAGCTCACCGAAACTGCGAAACAAACAAAAAACACTCCTGTACATGCCGCATGCGCGCGCGTAAATCACTGCGGGCTGGCACGCCACGCGAAAACGCATCCACGCTGAGTAGGTTTCGCCGCTGAGCTGCAAGGTGGCAACTCTGCTCGATCTCGAGGACAATACGCGTGAGCAAAACGAAGAGCACGAACACTGAAAACTAGCCGGCACGATTTGCCCGTTTGCCCGTAACATCACCTATCGACGGCACTTCACAGGCGTCACATTTCTGCAACAATTACGCACGCGAAAAGCAGCACATGTCACGACGGTTCGCAATCGATGCTGCAGATTAACGATCGTCGAAACGTGGTCAAATCCGCAGCGTGCAAGCAGCCAAGTTGGCGAGAGGAAGGTACCGGCGGCCGCCTGGCTGTTAAAGGGTGAAAGCATAAAGTATAGTTCGTTCCTGTTTCAGTTTCGTTACAAAAATGAAGCTTGAGAGTGTCCTGCTTTTAGTGTTATTTCTAGTAGAGGAATATTGACGGCAGTAGAAATCAGAGCAATACCCTGGAAATTGTCAGGTCGTTATGTGAAATAACAACCTGCTGCTTGCTTAGCATTGAGTTTGAAAAATGCACTTGCCAGTTCAGATTAATACGATTCTCATTTTGCGGTGATGGATCAGCGAAGCCGAACAAAGTGCACATGAAATTCTGTTGCAGAAAATCAGCAGTTTTTAAAACAAGGCAACTGTCTCAAATATGTAATCGGCAGTACAGCAAATGAAGCAGCAGAATTGAGACCCGAGTAGGAAGTCCGTTCTCTATTGTGCGCAGCAGTGTCTCGCTATGCGTGCAGATAACACGGTGCTGAACAAAGCTGCCTGGCAGATGTGGCGACAAAGATTAGATGACGCAGGTAACTTTCTCTCTTTCTCCTTTTTAATTAGTGCTGCGCGTTGTTTCCTACGCGTTTTAAAGGAGGATAGACACTTCATTTTTGAATTCGTGTTTTATCGTTTGTAATAATGCGTAAGACATTACTGTTTATCAATCGTATCATGATATTCACCTGCGCTCGCTAATTTATAATCGAATTTCTTTTATCAGCAGTTTTGGTTTCGCTTTCAGCAGTTCTGCCATGGCTATGACGTCGCAGTCAAGTCTAGGTCACGTGAGGCATGAATAAAACAGCGATATAACCGTCCCGGTGTTATTTTAATTCAGCAGAAAACTGAAGCCATCTTTCTTGAAGGATAAGAATTACACAAGATGAAGAGTCTACAATTATATTGCTGTTTTTTCATGCCGAGCGTCACCTACATTGGATTGTGATATCACAGCCATCTCTCAGTTGCTGAAACCAAAACTAGCGAGAAACGAAACAAAAAAAAAAAACATTACTGAGTGGTCGTAGGTAAAAACCGTTTGGCAATACATATATAGGAATGTTTTGCGCACCTTAACAAAAAGAAAAATGCCAACAGCATTTACTGTCTATAGTCCTTTAAAAGTGCTGCATTCGATGTGGTGTAAGGAAATCAAATGCAGCCTTTTTAAAACATCTATGTAGTACGCAATTTGAAGATGTGCCGTACAAGGTGCAAAGGCTGCAAACTCTCTGCGTGTACGCAGTCAATGTGTTGACCAGATGTAGAAATTCTCTGCAGCGAATGTGTATTATAGACAACTTCGCAGAATGCCCATACTGAGTTGAATCTCTGCAATATAAAACCATGTTTGGAAGAGGGGACTCGGTGCTCATATTCGCTTGACATCTTCAACAAAAAACGTGCAACCAAGTAATTATACAGAATTTCCAGTAGATGACTTAGTTTTAAGAGTACCTTCAACCATCATGTCGCCTCACCCTCCAAGCTTTGGTTTATTCATGGCTCTTTGTCGTCCAACTCTAAGAACCCGAAAATCCCAAATTTTCTTGCATGAACCCAACATCCTTCCAATATGACCCAATAATATTTCTATTCCCCAAACAAATTTCTCACACTGCCATCAATTTTATAATCATTACAATTTTTCATTCACTCTCTAAACCAGTACTGATTGTATTTTCCTGATGCAAAGGTGATGTGAATGATAGGTGCATGCTAACTACAATGCATTTGAAAAAAAAAAAAGAAATTGAACTCAACTTTTCTGACAAATTAAATATCGTATACAAACGGTCAATATTTTCTGTGGTTAGCGTCGCTCAATTCCACTTTATTTTTTCGTGCTAAATATTGTAGCGTGTGCAACAGCAGCTGCTAGGCGGCTGCTCACCGAGAGTCTCGTGCGCGGACTCGAAGAAGTGGCCCGTGGCGTTCGAGAAGAAGCTGAAGTCGGCTGCTGTCACTCGGTACTCTCGGCCTGCTCTCCTGTGCCTGCTAGGTCAACCCCTTATTAAAAACCAACCTTCTGGTTACGGGCCTAAACGGAATATTAACCACGACGCTTTGTGACGTGTACACCATTCGAATATATACTCTACTTGCACCACTCATTTGTTGCCGCACTCTTTCAGCGCCCGTCGCTTGCACCCTTTTGGTAAATACCCCATTCTTCACCCTTAACCTAAGGCGCATTGGCAGAAATAAGGTGCATTTTGTAGCGCTACCTTTTTCGCACCCTTAAAGGTGAGAACTGCCAAATAGGGTGTTTTAAGGGTGCGCTATGGGGTGCAAATAGGCGGCGCACCCATTTTTCTACCCTTAAGGGTGAGAAATTGTTTAGTGTGCATGCAGACTCGGTCATGAGTCTTTAGCTTGTAAAATTAGTAAAACACTTAGCGGGGCAGGTTGGTGCATAGCTTTCAAAAATTTACGCGCAACAGAGATGACACACAGACAAGATAGCAATGGACTTGTGCTACTTGCAACCACTTGCAACCACAGGACTTGCAAGTAGCGCAAAACCTGTCCTATCTTATCTGTGTAAAATTAGATTTCCTTTGCGACGAATAAATGTATTTCCATTCTAATATTCTTTAAAAGATGCTACATCCTTTTATCGTCGTTCATTTTTCATGCTGGCTTGACGTCATGAATCAGCAGGTTGGAAAAAGCGAGTATGCAATAATCTATGCCCTTTCAACCCTAGCTCCTAACACTGCTTTACGCTGCGGCTACAACTAAGCAAGTGCGGATAGAGTTCAAGCACAGAGCAATGCCTCCAACCAAGACCCTAAATGCCGCATTCAAAAATATGTGACTTAATTCTAGAGAGAGCCCAAGTGGTTTCTGTTGGTATTAAGGTTGGTAAATGTCATCCTCAGACCTTTAAATATTTTGTAAGCTCATAACTCTCGCTGACGACGCACTGCATTCCTTTTTATCAGAGTAAAAAAAAATAAAACCACTGCCACATGTACATTTCTCAGCATTCGCAGAAGCGGTTACTTTCTCCACACACAAAAAAAAATTGTCTCGCGAGCAGCTTTCGACACATAGAGCATGTAGGAGACCAAACATCAAAAGTTTTTCCTCTCCCGGATTTCTTTCTGCACTACTACTTGGAGATGCGCCCTGTAGGCAGACTGCTATGCTGCTCGACCATAATCAGTGCAATTTGTGTTTGCATGTAATACGCTACGGCGCATGTAAAAAATCTGCTAGGCGTTTTTTTATTTATTACCCACAGCACCTTAGTAAGGCAATGCAGTGAGCGGCGAAGGATAACCCTCAACGCTTTAGAAATTGCAGGGAGTATATTGCATGTTGAAGCATGCATAGAAATAAACAAATAACAAGGACATTAACACACGTACCAGAAATTCAATAACGCAAGCACTCGTCAATACAAAAAAAAATGCAGAAAAACACTGAAATATAGCAACATAAACTCTAATCACAAACATGATGCATGAAAGAGGACAAAAACAAGCAGATAAGAACCTGGATGGCTTGACGTCAGCAAGTCACAGCGATCTACTCCGAGATTAGACCTAGAATAGCCTAAAATAAGAAACAATGTCAAACAGCTTTAATATTTTCTAAATACGAATAAAATGCGTCTCTGGAAGAAAGCCGTACAACAGCGGCAGAGAAGCGATTCCACTCTCGAACCGTTTTCGGAAACAGGCTTCTTTGAATGCTAGTGTTGCATTTGTATTCCTGAATTTTTTGTTAGTGGTCCCCACGTATTGATATGTAATGAGGGGGAAAGAGATGTGTTTTCCGGGAAATAGAATTAAGTGAATAATATATGGCATGAAGTAGCTTTATGCGAAACATCATACAGTGATGCTCCATCCCTTCTCATTTTAATGTTTCTTTCGTCTGAGTGCACTTTTTCAAGTTTGACTTTGTCTTTTAAAGTGGAGAGTCCCGCATTTCTCGCATGTTAGGCCTCAAACAGCCGAGTCGCTGACAGCCTTTAGCGACAATATCAACATTGTGTCGAGGCCAAGATAAAAGAATATAAAATACAACCTTACACTTGTATTCTGTGGCATGTCTTATAGGCATGCTGTGTTTTGTACGGAAGGTTTCGTTGAATTTTCTTCTAGAAAAGACATTCAAACTGTCTACTTAAGGTTTAAACTCATGCAACACTTCCGACTGCATTCATGTATTATGCTTAGGTCACTCTTATTTACGGTACAATCAATGTCTCAACCTAATTTTACTCTACATAGTACAATCGTCGGCAAATATCCTTGTGCAAAACAAGGTGTGAACATTTATGTCTTTAATATTGTTACGAAGATGTATATATCCTCGTAACAATATATATTATAAAAAGCAGGAAAAATTTTTATACTGCCACGTGCCCAGTGTTGCTTCATTCGGAATAATAAGAAAAATAAAAAGTTTCTCATTGCGCTAGGCTTTCTTTGAGGGCAAACAGGGTTTGAATGACCCGAACTGCCGATACTCCTTTACTCCAAGTAACCTGAAAGAGCGCAGAAATTTTAACAAGGTCAACGAATCGTTTAGTGGAAAATATTCACCCTTCATTCAAGACAGTGCTAATGAGCCTGCTTTTTTGAAAGTTTCAAGAATACGAGAAAAATAGATGGGAACACCAAAATGAGCAATTTATGAATTTATTTTATGGAACCCAGGATCTGATATTAGGAAAGAGAAATTCATCAGAACAGGAAACCAATTTGCTACTCTAACGTTCATCTCGGCATCTGCTCTCGCCAACTTAAAGCCTCAGGCTGCTTCAGCAGTGTCATTTTAGAGCAAGGTCAGCACCTTTTCCTGCTTAAGACATTTTCTCATCATTGATATTCATATCACTTACCAATGAGACAACACATCAGTTTTCTTAGCGATAAATGATGTATGCAGAGGTGGAGAAAGCAATTCTATTTCTCAAATTTTATACAGTGAGCAGCGCCGGTAAGCTGTGGAAACTCAAAATGGCAGAAGGTTGATGCCCAAAGACACATACATCCTGTGAAAAGCAGTTCTATCCATTTATGCAACGGTATCCTGTGCCTCGTAAATAATACTCAAAAACATTAGCCTCTTCCCCGCATACCTAGACAGCCTTCAGGCATCCTAAGTATTACAGTTGAAGTAAAGGGAATATATTTCGTTGTCTTTGCAAGAATGGATATGTACATTCAAAATTAAGACAATGCTAATTTATGTTCATAAATAAGCTACATAGGTTTGCGAGGAAAGACAACAGGAAGTGATGCAGGAGGAAAGCGCCTTGTCCGCCATTTCCCATCTTTCCGATATTCAGGACCGACAAGCCAGTGAAAATAATTTCACCGGGCTCTTGGCATTCCCACTTTTACTTCCCACGTGAAGCTAGTAAAGAATTCTCCCGAGCATACCATACGCCGCCAATTCATGAGCCATGTAAACCTTATCTAGTGCTTCCCACCACAATGCCTCCACTGCTCCGTTCGCTTACCGACCTTCTGGCAACTATCGTTACATCGAGGGCCATATCCTCCTCATGCGGAATCAGGTCACATTTTCTCCTGCCAGGCATGCTACCTCACAAGGCGTCTCTCTAATTTATTGTTGTCGCAACCCTTCAACACGGGTCAGGGTGGATGCCTTCAACATGGCCATCGGATGCTGTTCCTGCAGTACAAGGACTCTGAGTGGCAGTCATAGGTGCTTTACTAGCAGAAGTTGTAACAAGCTGATACCTGTTTTAGAGACAATGGCAGATATACGGCCGTTCTGCGCTGCAATGAACGGTCGTATATCTGCCGCTATGACGCTATCTCAGTGCTAAGTCCCGGCCACCAGACAGAACCTTTAGCCACACTGCGGCATCGCGAGATGCCTTGGTGACCGTCATGCAGTTTGCTTAGCGCTTCCTTGCGAAGGGTCTGAGGAATGATAAGCCTCATACCTTTGAGCAGAAACCCGTTCACCAAAGTAATGCATGCACGTTCCTGCCAGTATGGCAGAAGATAACAGGGAACATTTTGTTTCCTGGGCCACCCTTTTTTGCACACTGTGCGCAAGCTTCGACACACTTCGTCTTTTGCTTGACCTTCTTTTACTCTTTTCAAGAAATCGTCGCCTGTTTCTAAACCCAGTAAACAAGCTTTCGAGTAAGCGGTTACCTCTGAGACAGGTAAACAGCTTTCCACTTTCGTACGAGCTAACGGCGAACGTGAAAGAGTATCAGCAGTGGTTAGCGATTTGCCTGGTACATATAATACATAAAAACTGTATCGCATCAGGCGCAGACGAAAACGTTGAATTCTTGGCGGCATAGCATCGATTGCCATGTGACCCAACAGCGACACCAAGGGCTTGTGGTCAGTTTCAAAAACAACTTCCAGACCACGTATATACTCATCAAACCTTTCCGCTGCCCACGTCAACGCCAGTGCCTCCTTTTCGATCTGGGAGTACCGTTGCTCGGTTTTGGTGAGCGAACGAGAAGCGAATGCAACTGGTCGACGTTGCCCGTCTTTTTGCTTTTGAAACAAAACTGCTCCCAGACCGAAAGACGATGCGTCAGCTGAAAGAGTGGTTTGTAGCGAAGCGTCGTACAAAGCCATGTATTGCGCTGAACAAATGAGCTCTTTGAGTTCTTGGAACGATTTTTCCTGATTTCTGTCCCAGACCCAGTCCCTATCCTTGTGCAAAAGAACACGCATGGGAGCAGACACTTGGGCTAAATGTGGCAGGAAGCTGCCCAAATGATTCGCCATGCCCAAAATGCCTCTAAGCTCAGTAACGTTTCTGGGTGCTCTCAAATCTTTTATAGCACTGACCTTCGCTGGATCAGGATGAATACCTTCCTCATTCAGAATGTGACCCAAAAAACGCACTTGCCTAACCCCGAATAAGCATTTCTCTTTGTTTAATGTCACATTTGCCCTTGCTAGGTGTGTGATCACGTTACTTAAACGCTCATCGTGTTGAGCTTTGCTTTCGCCAAACACTAGGACATCGTCCATGAGATTAACGACCCCCGGCAGGCCACCTAGTATCTCAGACATTCTCTTTTGGAAGTACTCCGGAGCGGAGGTAATTCCAAAGGGTAGTCGCGTGAAACAGTATCTACTGAAGGGTGTTAAGAACGTGGTTAGCTCTTCCGAGTCTTTACTAAGTCGCACCTGGTGGAAGCCTGAGTTGGCATCGAGCTTTGAAAACCATTGCGCTTCCGACAGTGACCCTAGAGCTTGATCCACAGTTGGTAACGTAAATCGCTCTCGAACTACGCATTTGACCTCCGACCTTTCCTGGAAGGGTGCAAGTTTGACGTGCTGACTGAATAAAAAACCACTGGTGCGTTTCTCTCGACACCTTGTCTAGGTACGATTCAAACGAACGTCGCCCAGATTTCTGCTTTCACGGCGCACATTCGCAACTTGAAGAAGGCAGAAAACAGTGCCGCCGAAACTCTTATGTGACATCCCTGCGGCGGATTATGCGCCATCCGTCGTCGATTAGGCCGCGTTCTTTTCTACACAGCAAGATGACAGGGAGCGTATGGCTTTTAAATACAGCCCTAGTCTCTCTGCTACAGCTTCTACCCCATCCGTGGTTGGGCACTTACGACACTTATGCACGAGCACCTCGCCCCTTTATTCTTCTGGCATCCTGACATGACGCATCCCACTCAGTCCACACGGCATCCGGGAATTCAGGCTACTCAGCGCCTTCCAAATGAACGCCATCCCGCTTTGGTAATAACTGATGTACGCACGTAGACGCGGTCATGTCGCCCCGGTTACGCAACAGAAGTCTCACGCCTTGTAAAGCCGTCTCAATATTTATTTCTTCCCCTGACCGCCAATTTACCGCGTCCATCAAAACATCAGGGACCTATATGAATGTCTCAGAGTTATTGTTATAACCTGATTATAGTGGACTGTTTTGCTCACTAGGCAGAGGCTGCCATGCCGGCTGCACTGTTACCAGGGCCCCTATTTTGGACGCTTCGCTTTGGTCGCTTTCATGACTTGGCGACAGAACAGGGATGACAGTTCCATACGGCCTAGTTTCTTCCCTCGACCGGATACTCGAAGACATACAATAGTATTACCGCACGCCTGCGCACCGGTCATGCGCCAGTCATACTAGATGGATGGATGGACGGAATATAGAAGCCTCCCCTTTGAAACGGGGTGGTAGCAGTAGCTATCATGCTTATTTTTCTACCTATATCTTAATTATTGATTCAGAGCGGTTAACTAAACCATCATTCTATTTATTAAATTTTTATTTCTACATTACTAACATTATGTCACTTCTCTGCTTTTAAGCCACCAATCTTCCAGTCGTTTTTTGGTAGTTTCCACCACCGGTTTATTTACCCGGCCACTGGTATCTCTAACCTCCAGAGCTTCAGGAACAGTTACTGCGCCTGCATCAACTTCCGGATGGATACCATTACATTCGAGTGTAATATGGTCAATTGTTTCACTGGAGTTACCACATTTAACACACGCGTCATCTTCATTGTTAAATTTCTTTTTGTAGCTGAGTGTACTAAGGCACCCTGATCTAGCTTCAAAAAGTAGGGCACTGCCTCTTGCGTTATCAAAGAAATCTTCCTTCCTGATCTGCATTTTCCACTTTCGGTATAATTCCACACTCTGTTTCTTTTCCATCGAATTTATCCAATTTTTACCTTCTGTGTTTTTTAATTGTTGCTTAATGCTCTTTATTTCTCCGTCCTTGTGACTAGCATACTTACTAGTTAGTTTCCTAGTTCTTTTCCTCCATTGTGAGTCAATGCTTTTTAAGTACAGGTATTTAAATACTTTAGCTGCCCATCTGTTACTGTCCAATTTCCTCAGGCGTTCCTTATATAATATTTTACTCTGAGCTTCCCGTACTTCGAAAGATGCCCAGCCCATATCTCCCTGTGCCGCTTCATTTGTGGTCTTGCCGTGGGCACCTAGTGCTAATCGTCCAACGGATCTGTGATTTTTTGGTAATGTTGACTGTACCTCTGAGTTTAGGCACAAAACTGCATTTCCGAAAGTAAGTCCGGGCACCATAATTCAGAAGTGAAAGATGCCGGGCTAGTTGGTACTGCATAATGAAATAAAACAG
>JAJIZL010031068.1:29727-56446 GCA_023969395.1 Amblyomma maculatum
CACCATAATTCCTTTCCAAATAACCCTCAAAACCTCATACCTGTTGTATACCCACAATTCCCTATGTTTCATTATCCCGCCCTTTGGCCTCATGTGATTGCTCATGCTTTCCAATGAATGCCAATCCTTTGTTTACCCATACCCACAGATATCACAGATATTTATACTCTGCTACTCTGGGTATACTCCGCAACGCCTGTACTGCCCCCTGCTGGTTGCCCTAGCTACCCGGCTCAATTTCATCAATTGGGCTGACACCTTGCCGCTTGTATCCCGGTTTGAGGGAGGTCCTCCTTGCCGACAATCACTGCTGTACAGCTGACATTGCATACCGGGCTACCCTGCGTTTCTCAGACGGTTTTTTCCCACCAGAAGAGCTACTAGCCCAGCCAAACAAGTACTTTCAACGTATGGTGTACTGCTTAAAGAATCTACTACCCAATCAACTTGTCCTTTCTACCGCATTATTATGTACGAATATGAGATCTCGTAACAATCACGCGCGTTTTCCTTCCTCGCGGCGCCAATCGGGCGCCTCTACCTCGGCCTACGACATACCACTGTGCGCCATTCGCTGTGCCAGGAAAACTGCCGCCTTCATTCTGACTGACACGCAGTGGTCGCGTACTGAACCTTAGACTAGCCATAAGCCACCTTGAACTGACAAATTGAGAAGAATACCAAATGAGTGCCTAGTCCTGCACTCGAGTTAGAAACGCCACCGCACACTGCCCCAGAAAACCCGGCACCCTAAACAAACCACCGGCGACACTTGAAGCAGTCTGACTTGCAGTCTTTCCGCGTTGTCATTTAGTGTCGTTTAGACCCAAAAGCAGAAGAGGACATTAATGAACGGAGACTGGGCCAGGCCACGTGCTGTCCCGGATTGACCGTGTAGTCCAGACTTTTAAAATCTTCTAGATGTTTTGTCTATGGGCGCGAACACCGCACCTAAAGACTTAACTGAACGTGCCACAAGCAACATCCCATGCACCTAGTCCACAAAAGTTTTAAAAGGTAAATCGATTACCACATTGTGTTGATATGGCTACCCCATTGTGATATATTTATCACATGTCTGGCGGGGAAATATTTACTGAGAGAAATTATATTACATTGAAAGAACAAAAATGCGCACTTTTAATTTAAACTAAACATTTCAACGCCTTCTGACTTACAGCTGCGTCATCATCTAGAAGCCACAAGGGAAAATAACTTTCTACTATGTATACAACGGCTCCAAAATTTGCGCTATAATTCATCATTCGTGACGATAGGGTCTCTCTCTAACTGAAGCCTGAATTCTCTGAATAAATATATCATCTATGTGAATAGCCATCTCTCCAAAACTGAAGTCAATTGCTTCATCACAAAAAACGAATGCTTGGCCATTTTGTCGACCAAACCCAATTTTTGCTCTACACGTACGGTCACCTATTCGATATTGCCACGAATCGTAACGCTCTATGCTTCCTCTGGACACTGAAAGTTTAATCTGGTTTCCTTGGCCTGTCAGCATTACCCCTTCAACAGTACGACATACAACCTCCAGATGCGAGCTCTCCGATGCTGACACCCTCTTTCGGTCTCCGCTACACTTTCACGCTGCGATTCTGCCCATCACTTATCGCGTGCTGTGATCATTAGGCGCACCAAACATAACAATGCAAGACTCTTGAATTTCATTCTTTGTTGCCCTTCTGTCCTCTCGCACTCCCTCTCATTTTAGGGTCAAGTCCGCTATTTGACCCTAAAAGGACCTTTCGTTACCTCGGTGAGTATATGGCCGCCGTTAGTAGATAGAGTTGTTCGTCACCTATCGCCACTTATGCTCTGAAGCCTATGCGCGTTTATACGACGACCACCACGAGGCTTATAGACGTTTGGAAAACAAATACTCGGCTTCAAGAACGCTACTACTGTTCTAATGAAGTGAAATGTACAGATTTCACGGCAGTATATTAGCTCATGCTTTCACCGACAGCGCCACGAGTCCTCCAAGAAGCGATGCTCTGGCCCACCACAACCCCTGTCTTGCACTGCCTGTCCATTGTATCGCGTAAGTATTGACCTATATTGGCCTTTGCCGTCTTCTACTTCACGCCAATACTTATCACGATCGGTTACCTTATACGTTATGCTGAAACTGTCGTTACGGCAGCGGCTTCAGCCAGAGCTTATTAAGCGAATGCCTTATGTCCGCATAACCTGTTTCGAAACGTCATAAGATTGTGTCGTCAGATGGGAGATGATCATTGTCAGTAATTATTGAAAAATATAATAATAAAGATGATAAAAATGTCAATAATTACAGTTATTTCAAATAATAAATACATTAGGTAGAGTGGATATTTTCTCAGCGCAAAATTACAGACAGGACGATTAGGAGATGGCGTTATCAAGACCAACTAGTCCGTCTTTCTACGTTAACAAATAAATGCATTAATTAGTCTAAATTTGTATAATTAGTTACAATAATATTAGTGATGAGGTAATTAGTAAGAGATACTTAGCAAACAAGTCATTGAGGCAATAATGCTGTCACATTCTTCCAATGCCATTTTCGAACTGGCACCTAAGCTTTTCATTCTATATTGTATTATTCGACAGCTTGTTCTTTACCATTGCGCTCATTGTGAGGTTCTGAAGAACGGTTCGGCGTTCCTATCAGACATAATCAAGGCGCTATATGAACGATGCCGCATTGTTCAGCGAGCAAGCAAGATCTACCATCTTCAAATGAACGTGCAAAATGAATGGTTCAGCCTTGGGCTCTATAAAATATACGCAATATATATTAGCACTGCCTATTCAAGCTGAAACCTCATACTGCCATTCGTCATGTACACGCAAAATTCTAACTTTTAGTATCCACTGAATTTTCGCGTTTTATCCTTTTTTGACGCGAACCGCGAAAGCCTATTTGACACAATTCTTCAAAGTTATCCTGACAGACCAGTAGGCACACCTGCCTCCAAAACTACGAATTCTGCCAAGAATGCTGTCAATCTGCCAGTTTTTTCGAGTCTTATGATCCCAATCGACAGGAAGAGCGCCGTGATTACGCTTCTTCTCATGCCATCCTCATCCTCCTTTCACTTCAATGGCGAAAACGTTTCGATACATACCATGGCCCTTATCACAATATTTCACAGATCTCCTTACTGAACCATGTTGTCGGCCCCGTGACAACCGTTCTGATTAACACCAGTGATCATAATATGATTCACCTAAGCCACATGAAGACATGATTAGGGCCGCGTTGAGGCTGCGAGTCTCCAGGATGGCCCCTCTCTTTTCAGTGTGTAATTCCAGAGAACCCGATATGCATACATGGCAGCTGGAATGCGAGAAAAGAAAGCTGGCTGTCCCTGGACCGACCAACGCTATCGCTCAATGAAGTCCTCCAACCCTTGGTTCCTGGCATGCCATTAAACCTGCATTCTAATGTTCGAGCCGCGGACACATGGCTGGTCGTTTTGTTTATTTATAATACGCACCCACAGTAACATCGGGTGATAGTCACGAATAAGTGTCCCCACATTTTTTTAGAATCTTGTACATTTTCTTGCCATTTTTATTTCTACATTTTCCAGCAAGCTGCCTTGCACGCTAGCTTCCGAGAGTGTGTGTGGGCGTATCCAGTCAAATATCAATTCAATTTAGAGACCCACTAGTTTATTAGTCCACTGCCTGCACGCGCCTTCAACACGGCGGAATATCTGGGAGAGGTGCTAAATCCTGTCTATGTGCCATATGCCATCGAAACTGGCCAGCGTAATGACATTGCCTTTCATTTATGTACAGCCCAGTCACCTCATCTCTTCCGAGGACTGCTTTATTAATACACGTGATAGCCCGGCTTGACACCTGAGATGGTGCCGCCATATTCTAGGCTTTTAATGTCATTGTAAAATCGAATGAAATTTGCTTTACAGATTGGAGCTCTTGCAAGACGTAGCATGAAAAACATGAGGCCCCTTTGCAGGATTTTATCGTACTCAACAAGGAACTTTGAGGGTTTTCAGGAGTGTTGTGAGAAAGAGCTGAGTCTTTCTTCCTGTCTATATTTCAACTTCTGGACAACCCCATCCTCGCTTATGTCGAAGAGACGAAGCGCCTCTTTCGACGAGTCAACTCCGCCGTAACTGAGCGAAAAATATTGCGCTTGTAAATTTGCAGCGCAGAAGTGCAACCGCTTGCGGATCGTCTTTGCCTGTAGATATAATTTTAGAATTCAGCAAATGGGTAGCTCCAAATGAGAACACTATAGTGACTCAGACACACCTGTAAATCTAAGTGCTTTGTACGTTTCGCAAACCACCACAGCATCCAACCTACAAGTTTGCATAACATCTGATAAATTATCCGCACGACTGTTCAGGAAGAGGGCCGAAGGCTCCTAGCATCGTTTCAGCATCCTATGGTAGCTTGGCCACAAGCGGCGTCATCGAAGTACTTCTAGCGTGCATTTGGCTCCTCTCATCGTCGATTGCAGCGGCAGCTAGAACCACTGCTAATGTACGGAAATACTCAGTCCTAAGCACGGGCGCGACATGCCAGGACGTCTTCGACATGAACCAGTTTTCCGGAAAGCTATGTTTAGATCCCAATCGCTCAGCCTACGAGTGACGCTCAAGCCTGAAGAACTGCGGCACCTAGGAGCGCTATAGCAAAGATACAGAGGCCGACCACATTATTGTACGCCTGTGCAGACTAATTGGCACGCGCAGGTTGTCATGGGCGCCTCACAACAGCGCCCCATTAGGCGAGATCGGAAAATAAATAAATGCCTGCGCTGATTCTGCTCCGATTTGCGCTCGGCAAATTTTCCCCCCCCCCTCCCCCTGCCAAGAAAAAAAGGTCCCCTAGCATTCGTAGGGTAAGGTGACGAAGTATTAGAGGTATGCTTCCCGCTCCGCCTACGGTGAAGCAACTCTGCTCTCTTGGCGGCGCCATGCGAAAACACCGCAACCATTATATCAGCATGCACACGAAGTCTAGATCGTCAATTCACGAAACCCGAAAGAGAGAAATAGTAGACCACAAAAGCAGGGAGATTAAATACTCGATTCCCAGTAGATTTCTTACACATGGGGAGGTAAAGTAAGGCAGAAAATTGACGAGACGAGACTTCAAACGGCCGCAACCGTCCAGGGAAATGGCAATGGCCTTTCTCAAAGCTGGCTTCAGCGCATACGAAAATCCAGATCATGCCTGAGGTCAACGTGCGATGCGAGTATGCGAACAACCCATCGTCTTGGTGGAAACATAAAATGCGAGAACGCCAACAGTCTTCAATTGGATGTCTGTAGGAGCGGGCATGGCTGCCCATGCATAAGCATGGAGCCTAAATGGGGCTTCCTCTGCTCATGAAAGTTTTTCTAGTTGGCTTTGCCGGAACGCCATCGCAGCAAAATCGCCGCAAGATTGATTCATCTTTGGTGGCTTTGTCCGTTTCGCAACGCCTTGTTGCTCTGTTCCCGTGCATCGTGAGAACACAAGTTCAGTGCCGTCTACCAGCGGCGTGACGTCATCAAGCTCGCCTTTAGAAGAAGATCTAAGAGCCATCAAGCTCAATGGACAAGGCAGCCCAAACCTAATCATGTCGCCTAACATGCGCTTTCTGCTACATGCAGGACAGTGACTATTATAGTTCAATTAAGAGTGGAAACTGACCCTTGCAACGTTTAGCGCTAGTTCCCAAGCTAATGAAGCTAGTTTAGCAGTGCTGTTAGAGGAACTAGAGGGTATGAAATGGGATGTCATAGGGTTTAGTGAGGTTAGTAGATGAGGCATATGCTGCACTTAAAGATGGGCATATATGTGCTGTTTATCGAGGTTTACCGGAGAGGCGTGAACTAGTAGGTTTCCTTGTCAACAAGCATATAGCTGGAAATATAGATGAATTTATTAGGTTTAATGAGAGGGTGACAGGAATCGTAATTAAACTTATTAAGCGCTATAAACTAAAGGTAATACAGGCCTAAGTGCCTGCATGTAGTCGTAGTCATGATGACCAGGCAGTTCAAAGCTTCTACGAAGATTTAGAATCGTCAATGCGGAAAGCAAAGAAGCAGTATACTGGGTGATTTCCATGCCAATGTAGGAAAAAAGCAGGCAAGAGAACAGGCAGTGGGTGACTACGGAAGTGATCCTAGGAATAGCAGGGGCGAGTTACTAGCTTAGTTTGCAGAGCCATAGCGCAATAGCCCACGAATCGTGAATACTTTCTTCAGCCCACGGAATAACCGGAAATGGACCTGGAAATGTCCTTACGGGGAGACTAAAAATGAAATAGTCGTCATTCTCTGTTCTAACCCCTCCAATATACTGAATGTAGAGGTAATCGGGAACGTGCGATGCAGTGACCATAGGATGGTAAGGTATCCAGTTAGTCTAAATCTGAAGAGGGACTGAAACAGATTAGTAAGAAACAAGTTCATCAATGAATTAGAGGAGAGGGGAGCGCAGAAGAGTTCAGGATCTCACTACAGAATAGATATTCAGCTCTAACCGATGATGAAGACGTTAGCCTAGAAGCAATCAACAATAATTTCAGAGATATCATTACTGAGCTTGCTGTAGAAGTAGGCGGTAAGATAGTTAGGATACCGGTAAGCTGTAAAGGGGATGAAGTATTTGATTAAGAAACCCTAAAGTATGCAAGCTTCCAATCCATCATGCCAGATAAAATTGGCAGAGATTTCAAAGGTAATCAATAAGCTCAGTGGCCGATATAAGGAAGTACAACATGGAGAAAATTGTGCATGTTGTAAAGATTGGGGGAAGCCTTGCAGGGGTGAAGAAGAATTTGGGCATAGGCAGAAATCAGACGTATGCGCTAAGGGGCAAAGCGGGCAATGTCATCACGAATATGGAGAAGGTAGTCAAAGTAGCGGAGGAGTTCTGTGCTGATGTTTACAGTAGCCAAAAAATTCGGGCAGTATTGTGTTTGGAAGTGGTGAAGAACAGTCAGCCAGTGACGAAAGACGAGGTTAAGAAGGCACTCGAAACTATGAAAAGGGGGAAAGCAGCTGAAGAGGTACCGATGACTGCAGATTTCTTGATGGATGGAGTGGATATCGTGCTAGGAAAACTGACCACCTTGTATACGCAGTGCATCGACGATACCGGGACCATGGAAGAACGGAAACATTTTAACTTATAAGAAAGGGGGCTCTAAGGACCTGAAAAATCACAGGACAATCAGCTTACTGTCTGTTACGTATAAGGTGCTTAATAAGGTAGCCGTTAATAGAATCAGGATAACCTTAGACTACAATCAAGCTAAACTTCAAGCAGGTTTTCGGAAAGGGTACTCTACTATCGATTATATTCGAACCATCAACCAGGTAATAAAACAACGCTTGAAATATAACCAGCCCTTATACAACCATTCATTGATTACAAAAAAAAAGCATTTTACTCAGTAGAAACCTCGGCGGTCATGCAGGCATTGCGAAATCAGAGTTTAGAAGAGCCGTACGTGAAAGTACTGGAAGATATATATAGTGGCTGCACAGCAACCATAGTTGTATGAGGTGTGTATGAGGTTTGCAAGAACCTGAGTGCCGTTGCACTCCCTCAACAACTAGACACTATGTATAAGCAATTTATGGTTGCATGGTGTCGTACCGAAGAGCTTACAATCCGCGGTCGTTATCCCTATAACCAAATCAGGTAACCCCCAACTGACCTCGCCAACTTTCGACCAATCTGCTTAACGTCATCGCTGTGCAAGCTTGCAGAGAAAATGCTGGCTACACGACTTTCTTGGTGGCTGGAACAGCACGGTTTTTATCACCCCTGCTCAAATTGAATTTCGTCCATACTTTGGATTTCGTCCATACGGGTTGGCGGCAGTGGCAACAGCAGTTCTAACATCCGCATCCACAATGTGCGCACTATATTGGCAATGGGCGTTAAAAAAGCATACGACAATATCGGGTATGCTGCAATCCTGAACGCCATTGACATGCTCCACCTCCCTTTGAGAGTACGTAGCTTTGTCGCATCATTTTTGAACGGAAGGAAATTTGCAATACGCCTCAGCGGTGACGCAGTTGGTTCATTCGTTTCAATACGTGGCGTGCCACAGGGATCAGTATTGTGACCGACATTGTTTAATATTGCTTCCATCCCACTGCCGTCACGCTTACATGACATCGCTGAAATTAAGTTTTTTGCAATACGTTGATGACATTATGGTATGGAGTACTCACCAAGATCGGCTCACTCAGGAGGCTGCCCTTCAATCAGCTTGAGATACTACCTCTAACGACGCTTCTTCTATTGGCCTTCAGCTTTTTCTGTGTAAACCTACATACACGTGTGTCGCTAACCCCTTTGCACACCGTAAACTTACTGCTAATTCAATTCATCTCTGTCTATCAGGCACCCCACTACAGGAAGGTCTGAGAGTACAAATTCTGGGCTTAACGAGTCACTGATCAGGATCAGCGACTGCTTGCCTTTCTCAGGCATAAAAGCAAGCTATTCTGACTATGGCTTTGATTAGAAGAATTGCTCCTAAAACGGGTGGCACTGGCTCTTTTTTTGCCCGCCAGTTGGTGAGGGCGGTGCTGCAGCCACGTATTGTTTATGAAGCCTATTTTCAAGATCTTACAAGAGCATAATGGAATCGGCCTGAAACCGTGAACCGAGAGGCTATGAGAACCATTACATACCTTCCACGAATCACTCTGGTCGTAGGATTACAGCAGAATGCCCCGCTCAACATCATCGATGAGCTGGTGCAGCAGCGCCGTGATGCGCACCTGCCTCACGGATCCATTCTAGTGTACGTCAGACCGCTACCTTTAAATCAGACCTCTACGTTTAAATTTTCGGAACAACCTACATCTTTCTGCGCTGCGCTCGTGACAGTTAAGGAGGCGCTCTGCTTCGTGGCCATCATTACTATGCTCCCTACGGCACAAATTATCATCCGCACTGACACACTTAAGCGGTAAGTTTGCTCCGACGCGTAATCCGTAGCCCAAATATATGTAAAGACACTCACCAGCTTGTGGCGCGCAACCGCATTCAGTACAGGACCTTCTGTCTTCCCAAAGTCAAGCCGGTTTTGCGACGCGCCTTTGTGACCCAAGACTCAACATTACCACGACTCCTTGATGTGGACGACGCTGCTTTCCTTTTATTAAGAAAGAAACACCTCCGGAGCCGCACACGTGCTCTTGTCCCTACGTGTGCGATATCCCTACCCCGCGGTCGCATCCGTGGAGAAGAGATTGCGCTTAGGAGGATCCGGGTCGGGGTTGCCCTCAAACCAGCTGTCACTCGGACGTGGTCTCACTTCCGATACTTATATCCCCGCCCAGGTGTCCAATATGTAAAGACGAAAATGTTGAAGCCGAGATTCAGCATTTGCTGTTGGTCTACCCAGCTCTTAAACCAACACGAATCCGGCACTTGACAATAGCTGGCCTTTCAGCAAGCAATCCTGCCTCGTATCTCGCTTGGTCGCAGGGACCCCATCATCGCTTACTCTTGGACTTTATAAAATGAGCCACCTTTTTTCATTCATGTAATCATTAGCTCATTCTTATCTCATACTCTACTGATGCCCTGGGGCAATAAATATCCTTAAAATAAAAAAAAACATATTTCTGTATACAGAAAGCAAAAATATTCCGATAAATAAAAGTGTTAGGCAAGGAGGCACAATCTCCCCAGCATTTTTCACAGCTTGCTTAGAGGAAGTAATGAGAGACTTTGAATGGGAGCAGTTAGTGATGAGGATAGATGAAGAATATCTATGTAATCTGCGATTTCCTGATGACAGTGCCTTGCTAAGTAACTCAGGGGACGAACTGCAAAGAAAGATGACCTAAACTGCAGGAGAAGGAAGATGAAGAGGAAAGGCAGGCAGGTTAACCCGTAAAAGAAACCGGTTTGCTCCCCTGCACTGGGTGAAAGGGGTGAGTGGATATAATAGTTGTGAAAGAGGGATGGGTGAAGTTAGTACTGTCACATCACAGACATGTCACATCCCAACACGTCACAGTCATACACGTAACAGCAAAATCATAGTCTTTCGATTAGGCCTTTGCGCTTCATAAAGCGGAGCAGTGCCTGGGAGGCCTTCACCGCAGATGATCGCCGTGGACAGGAACCTAAAATCTTAATTTCAGTCAATGGTGCGACAAGTCTATAGGCCACATTCTTTGTGAGTGCCCAATATACAGTGAGGAAAGACAGTGTCTATGCCGTGCTCTGGAGCATCTAGATGGACCTAAACAGGAAAGAGAAAGGCAGACTTGAAAATCAATATGCAGAAGACTAAGCTAATGCTCAACAGCCTCGGAAAGAAACAGCAGTTTACGTTAGGTAGCGAAGCACTGGATGTAGTAGGCGCATATGTCTACTTAGGACAGGTAGTAACCGCAGATCCGGACAATGAACGGGAAATAACAAGGTGGAAAAGTTTGGGATGAAGCGCATTTGGCAAGCACTCGCAGATTATGACTGGCAGCCTACCGGTATCGCTCATGTGGAAAGTATACAACGGTTGCATCTTACCTGTACTCACCTACGGCACTGAAACGCGAAGGCTAACGAAGACGCTTCTGATTAAGTTGAGGGCCACGCAGAGGGCTATGGAACGAAAAATGGTAGTGGTCACGTTAAGAGATGGGAAGTGTACAGAGTTGATAAGAAAAATAACTCAAATTACTAACATTCCAGTGGAAATCACGAAGAAATGGGCATGGGCAGGACATGTAGCGCAAATAGAGGATAACAGATGGTCGCTTAGGGTAACAAACTGGATTTCAAGTGAAGGAAAGCGTATCAGGGGGCGCCAGGCAGTTAGAGGGGCGGATTAGGTTTAGTTCGCAGCGCTCAAAGGGATGCAGCTAGCGCAGGTGCGGGTTAATTGGAGGAATATGGGAGAGGAGTTCGCCGTGCAGTGGGTATAGTCGGAGTGATGATAATAACTTAGGATTGACTGTCCATGTTTGGGTATGCTGCCGTGCCCACGTCAGTGCATTTTTATTGCTTGTGAAGTATTTTGTGTGCGCGCGCTCATTCGGTGCTTTGTTGTTAAGCTAAATTCCGACCGGAATACGGACTCCAATACCAATGAACTATTAATACAACTGCTGGCTGGCCAGTATAAGCTAACAGATGATGTGGCAGCCTTCGATCACAATACAGGAAAATGTGGAAAGACGTACCTGACATCACCTCCCAGTGTGCTGACTAAAGAATTCGTGCCGCACGAATTGCAAGCATTGACGAAACACTAAATAAAATTTGAACGAAACTCCGTGGTGTGAAGGACCGAATTAGGCGAGCAAATGTGACAGTTTTTGGCTTATCTGAAGGCCCGAAAAAACTGTGTCGGCAGTAGAACAAAATGTCTATAAGTTTACTGAAATGCGTAGCATCATAGGCCGGTAAATCGGAAGAATTCATTGGATTGGGAAACCAGCAAAGCAAAGGCCGGTCATAATCTTGCAGAACGACATTGAAAAGCCGGAAATTATGCAAAACGCATTCAAGCTTTAAGGGACAAACATATCGGCTCAGAACAACTATTATCGCGAGACACTCCGCAAGAGAAAGCTTCTTTGGGCTAGTTTCAAATATCAAATATACAAGTAAAGAAGGGCGCCCTGATAAACGATAAATTGAAAGTGGATAGGACAATTTACGCTTGGGACAATTCCACATGTGCGAGAGCTCAACTTTCCAGTCGCCAGTTTAGTGTCCAGCCCTGTCATCTGTTGAGTTCAGGAAGGAAGTGAGGCCAGCCGCCCAGCGATAACAATCGGCGCCCTTTGAGCTGCAATGCCTGTAGCATAGCAAATAAAAGAGATCAACTAGAAGCCATTTTAGATTATAATCAGCATATTGTAGTTGTTACAGAAACGTAACTGGGAGACGGAATCGATGATGCTGCTACGTATAGCGTATACCACTGCGACAGGCAATCAAGAGGTGGCAATGTTGCAGTCCTGGTGAAGCACAGTATTCAAGCTTTTGCGTTAGCGCATCTTCATGATCACGACAGCGTCTTTTTAAATCTGTGCTACTTAATTTTATTCGAGGTTTATTTGCCATCTGATCCCCTTCATGGACCAATGCCTTGTCGTGGCGGAGGGGCTTGCGAAACTCGATGAAGTCGTGAGCTCTGCTCTGTAGGGCCACCCAAGATAGACAGGTAACGGCAGAGAGTTCTGACAAAATGCGACTCACTGGAGAAGGTAATGGCAACCTACTCCAGTATTTCCTTCCAAGAAAACCCTATGGCCAGTTACAACAGAATTAATGATAGGGCGCCGGAAGATGACCCCCAGGCTAAAGGCGTCCCACATGCTACTGGGGATTAACCCAGGACGAATGAAGCGGCTGAGCTAAAGCCAAAAAGACGCTAAGTTTTGTACGTCCCAGAAAGCGACCGGAAAGTCCGATGTTGCAACGAGATTTATCACATAGCAACATGGAATATAAGATCTATGACGCAAGATACAGTGGATGTCGTCAAGCGAAAAATGGACAGATTCAAGATTGATATCTTGGGTATCAGCGAGCTCTAGTGGACCGGAATGAGAGAATATCATTCCGGCGACCATTATGTCTTTTATTGTGGGCACGAATTCAGGAGAAGGAATGATTGTCGCTCTCATAGTAAACAGAAGAATGGGCAAAGTAGTTCTAGGGTACAATCCCAAAAACGACCGACTAATTTTACTTCGGATCCAAGGTCACCCTTTCAACATAACAGTTATCCAAGTCCATGTACCAACCGCTACTGCTGAAGAAGCTGATGTTGAGAGATTTTATGCTGACCTGCGATGCCTTTTAGACCGCACTCCATCATCAGATGTCCTTTTTCTCATAGAATACTGGAATACTAAGGTGGGCAGTCAATAAATATCCGGAATTACAGAAAAATTCGGTCTTGGCGAGTCAAATGAAGCTGGGCAGAGGCTAGTAGAGTTTTGTCGAGAAAATAGCCTGCCCATAGCGAATGCTCATTTGCAACAGCACGAGAGGCGCCTGTACACATGGACTTCACCGGATGGTCTATACAGGAGTCAGATTGATTATATGCTTTGCCGGTAGAGATGGAGAAGCGCTATACAAGCAGTCAGTAAAAACAAGGCTTGGGGCCGATTGTGGCACCGATCATCAGCTTCTTATTGCCGCATTCAGGCTTCGATTGAGAAAAACGAAGAAAACTAGAAGGCCTTTCAGGTATGACCTGGATCAAATTCCTACAGAATATGCTGTGGAAGTGAGGAATCGATTCCAAGAATTAGATCTAGAAGACAGAGAGCCTGAAGGGATGTGGATTTGTGTTCGTGATATAATACAAGAAGTTGCTACTAAGGTAGTTCCAAAGCAAAACAAATGCAAGAAAACAAACTGGTTATACGAAGAGGCTTTGCAAATAGCTGAGGAAAAAAGGATGGCAAAAGTTATGGGGTAAAGAGAAAGGTACAAGGTTCTGAATGTGGATTTTCAGAAAGTAGCAAGGAGAGAAAAGTATGCCTTCCTGAACATACAGTGACAAGCAGTTGAGGACAACAGCCAATTGAGGAACCCAAGAGCTCTGTATAAGACAATCAAAACTATCAAAGGAAGCTTCTGTGCTAAGCTGGGCGTTATAAAGGACAAACGAAGCAGGGACCTCACTGAAGCCTCAGAGTATAAAAAAAGATGTAGCAGGACTGCACAGAAGAACTGTACAAGAAGGACCGGGATGTGCAAACCCAACATAAGACGGTTTTGATTACTGATCTCGAGCCGGGCATCCAGAAGAGTGAAGTTGAATGGGCCTTAGCCACGCTTGCTAAGAACAAAGCTAGCAGAATTGATGGCATTCCTGCTGAGATGCTTGAAAGCCTCAACCATGATGCTGGTACCGTTCTTTATACATTATGTCAGCAAATTTGAACAACCTTTTCAGTTGCCACAGGATTGCAGGAGGTCCGTTTAAATCCCCATTCCAAAATCGGCAGTGGCAAAAATTGTTCCAACTACCGCACGATCCCGCTTATTTTGCATGCTAGCAAGGTGATGTTGAAACTCCTCCAAGGTAGGCTGCATTAGTATGTGGAATGGGAGCTTCCGGACGTGCAAGCTGGGTTTCGGAAGGGAAAATCAACTAGAAACCAGATTGCCAACCTTCGCTGGATCATGGTAAAAGCAAGAGAGTTCCAGAAGCCCTTCTACTTCTGCTTTAATAATTATGCGAAAGCGTTTGACTGCGTAGATCACAGCAGATTATGGCAAGCTCTCCAAGAGATGGGAGTTAAAATTCACATCATTTGCCTTCTCAGGAACCTTTATGCAGGGCATGAGGCCACAGTCAGAACTAGGCATGGTTTTACTGATTGGTTTCCAGCTGAGGAAGGAGTGACACAAGGCTGTATACTGTCGCCTTGCCTGTTTAACCTATATGCTGAGTGCATTATGAGGAAGGCTGGTCTCGACGAGTCTTCAGCTGGAGTGTACATTGCTGGATAACGCATCAACAATCTTAGATATGCAGATGATACTACTTTAATGGCAGAAAGTGAAGTGGAACTCAACAGACTTTTGATGCGCACACAAGAAGAGAGTGAGAAGTTTGGGCTTAAACTGAACATTAAAAAACATCATGGCATCTTGCCCTATCAAGTCCTGGAGAATCAAGGGACAAGAAGTGGAAGCTGTGACTGATTTTCTCTTCTTGGGCTGTAAGATTACCCCGGAAGGAGACTGCAGCCATAAAAATAGGAGACGCCTGCTTCTGGGGAAAAGAGCAATGGTTAGCCTTGACCGCCTTGTAAAGAGCAGATACATTAGTCTGCCAACCAAGATCCGTATAACTCGTGCTATGGTCTTTCCAGTTGTGATGTATGGATGCGAGAGTTGGACTGTGAAAAGGCTGACCACCGAAGAATTGACGCGTTTGAATTGTCGTGCTGCCGAAGACTCTTGAGAGTTCCTTGGACTGCCAGAAGATCAAATCAGTCGATATTGTCGACCATAAACCATGAGTGCTCATTGGAGGGTCAAATTCTAAAGTTAAATCTCAGCTACTTTGGTCATCTGATGAGAAGAGAGGAGTCGCTGGAGAAAGATTTGATCTTGGGAAAAGTTTAGGGTCGCCGGAGAAAGGGTAGGCAGCGAACGCGATGGTTAGAAGGCATCCTCGAGGCGCTGCAGATGAACTTATGTGATGTTAGGAAGATAGTGAGAGACCGGAAAGCGTAGCGTGACATGGTCCATAGGGTCACGAAGAGTCGGACACGATTGAACGACTGAACTGAACTGATTGCGTACAAGCTTACTCTGTCTGTAGGAGTGTTGTGTAAACGATTCTTATATATCCAGTGCAACAGCTTAAAGCTTAAAATAGTAAACCTTGTCTGCCTTCAGTATACTGTATTTCAGTAAGAGTGGGCGAGTTCTTAATTTATGTTTCTCATCATGATAATTTTCACATATACGCAATACCTGCTTTTGTAAAGTAATTAATTTTCGTATGTGATCAGTAGTTGTGACCCAGACTAATATACAATAGGTTATTCTTGAGTAGAAAAGAGAGTAACACCGGGCTTGTTTCAACCAAGATGGGATTAAGTGTTGAATTCTGTAAAGATAACCTGTAACTCGTGACAAATCAGATTTAAGGCTATCGATATGTGTGTTCCATGAGAGATCACTGCTAAACCAAACCCGCAGAAATGAGAGAAATAGGTAGGTAGATGTGTTGAATTTGAAGCTTTTATAGAGCACACTGCTTATTAAAAAATACTATTGCGATAGAGTTAAAGCTTCCGTCACGCCAATATCCTACTTCTGCGAGAGACGAAACTGTCTGTACGATATAATACTGATCATGTGAACATATAGGACCAATTAAAATTGCCGCTACCAAATACTGAAACTAAAAAATGACCCTTGGCTCCTTGATTTGACCAGAAAGTTACGACGCTGTAGAATCAACACAGTTTCACAGCCTATGCATTTCCTATGAACCGAGAAAACTTGGCTGTGGTGGTTCTTGCATGAACATTAGTATCACGGGCATGACCTGGTCATGCCAAATCTTTGCTGAAAAGAAGTTTAGAAAAGCGATTCCTTAAATCTGTTATTTGCTCTAAGAAACAAAACCAGCGAGCATCATCCCCACTAGAAGGAAACTTCTCAGCTACAACTCTACGAGGTGCATGCGGCAAGAAAGATGTCAAAAGTAAATATTCTTTAATTCGATGCGCATACTTCTCCAGCTGAGAATAAGACCTAATGGTGTACGACATCAAATACAAGCTTAAGCGTCCTCAAGGCAACTCAGGCTGACAGCGTTCCACGGGCTCTTTTTCCTTTCTCTTCCGCCTAATGCAGTCGCCCCATCAGAGCAAATCAGTTGCTGGACGAAGAGACCTAAATTTATATTTGCGTTTCCTCCTCAATAACAATGCATTACACATGCGCATATAGATCAAGCAAATGAAATTCACCAATGGCCACTACCGAATTTGCAGGTGATATTCTTCGCCTCTACTGTTTTAGTGTGGTGAAGTGAACAATGGCTTCGACATCAATGGCGCTAAGGTCAAGCTGGGCACAAAGAAGGTCAACAAACCTGCTGATATATATAAGTGTGTTACGATAGGAACGGTAATAGAGGTCCCATGACCATTCTCTTGTTTTCAATAGAATTTTTATATGTGGTGGGCAAATCTTTCGAGACGAAGATGATCCTTAGTCATACAAATTTTCATAATCCGGCGTAGCTTTCTCGGGAAAAATACTCTAATGACTTGGCGTGGAAAACGCCATTTTTTCCTTTCAAAATATCGCAAGTTTGGAGACCTGCTGACAGCGGAACAAACTTCTGTCATCAATTATTTGTTATTCACTAAATATACGTAATTTTTACTTTTTATACTAACGATGAAAATGTGCTCTGCTGTTGCTAATTTAGTAAAAATCGCAAAATTTGTTTCCGGAGCAACGCGCTGCAAAAATATCGATTTAGCCTTACACACTGGCATGACACGTTTACGAAGCTTTTAATAAAAGTCTCTCTTTGTTACTCGTGTTATGTTCTTAATTTTAGGCAAAGTCTGCCTGTCGACACCACTAGGTGCGTTTTCCATAACGCTTGAAAACCGGACAAAATTCGAAAACAGCAAACTATGGAAAGCTTTGATTCGAATTTAAGAAACTATCAAAACTCTGACTTTTATCGACATTTCTGGAATCAATGCTATGTACATTAGTATTATCAGTCACTAAAAGTTTTGCATTATGCAAAGGAACAATATAGATATAAAAATGCATGTGTTTATTCTGTATAGGTGCTTATGGCTTCCCCTTATGGAGTAGGCGTGTAAACTTTGGTTTAGTACTTGCTGAATGTAGATACATTTTATCGTATGTAGACACTAAAGCCTTGACCGTGTTAATAATGTCTTTTTCTGTTTGTTGTTAAGGGTTGAATCTAGCTTAAAATCATATAAATCCGGTATTTCTGGCTATTTCATTGCAGAACTGAAGTGAAGCCGAGGCGTTTTCTCTATACTGCCTTCTCTTTTATTGCCAGATGCCGTAGTATTCAACCCATTTTTTAAATTTTATTTCATTTCGCGATTTTGGCAATATTTACCAATATTATATTCTTGAAGACGATGTTTTTAAAGCACACTTTAATTGTAGTATCATAAGCAAATTGCTTTGCCGCACGTGTTTTGGCGGCGTTATGGGGATCACGCCTAGAGGTCTAGAGCTCCAAATATTACCTTAAATTAACAGTATAACCTGCGTAATAAACAGAAATGTTTTAGTGCAAACAGTGCAAAGCATCATGCCAGTATGTAAAGTTGAAAATGAACATTTTTGTAGCGCGTAGGTCCTGTATAAGGTTTGCAATTTTTTACTAAATCAACTGCATAAACCAAACAAGCTTTTAATAGTTCTTTTAAAAGTAAATCGTACTTAGACGTGGTGAGTAAGTAACAATGGAGGACACAATTGTAGAGCACAAGCAGCAAGTCTTCAAACTTGGAACTTTTTGAAAAGTCGACAACGGCATTTTTCAACTCTAGTGATATACGATCTTTTTTTCCGAAAAAAAACTACGCGCATCTCGCAAAACTTAAGGTCATTCCTTTTTTTCGAGACATTAGTTCATCTAATATAAAACTTTAATTGAAAAAATATGGTCGTTGGATCTAAGTTACTATTCTTATCCGAACACATCTATATTTATTTTCATTTTGTCACTTCAAAAAAGCTGGTTTAGGCAATGCGGAGAATAAACATATCATCGAGTATATTAGTTTTTCACGCCCTATTTTATACTAAACTAAAGCCCTATAGTCTCATAATCGTCATTCGTTATTTGTAGCTGAAACATAACAAACGGAATGCGCTTACAAATTGATCACCAGTTAAATAGAAGTGCGAGATAACCCACCCACACTATAGTAGAGTACAATTTGGAAAAGAGCTGTTACTCATTATAGGAAATTAAAGCCATGATGTGCGGCGTGTATATTACTCCGCTTAAACAGTAAACAAAGTTGATTTTTACCTATTTAATGTATTTGACAAATTATTCAATATTCACATAAGAACTCTACTAATAAGGTCACCCATGCATCTAATGCATTGCGTGAATACCTCGTTTCATTCCAATGCACGCGTCACAGAAAAAAAAAAAGTGCGAGTAAAATTTCGTGTCTACACAATTTTCAGCTAGTATACCACAAAATTATACTAAGATGATCCGGCTATAGCCGCATCACCTAACAGGTGAAATGGAGTAACTGAGAAGAAATCAAGAACTCATCCTGATCTGAATTTCGCTTCTCTACCTTTTAAGTTTTTACGATAGGCGTTTGCAGTAATTATCCTCTTCATTAATTCCCCTTTTAAACTCAGGACAGATGTCTACTGCAAACAGATCACAAGTGATTCAAATCAATCGATCGATGTCTACTTAAAAACCACCCCAGATGTGCATCTAGAAGAAAAAAAAAAGCATGTAAGTTTAGGA
Source organism: Amblyomma maculatum (assembly GCA_023969395.1). NCBI lineage: Eukaryota > Metazoa > Arthropoda > Arachnida > Ixodida > Ixodidae > Amblyomma > Amblyomma maculatum. The sequence continues at coordinate 48,755 of JAJIZL010031068.1, forward strand.
GAAATCATTCACAAGCGATTAAAAAAAAGATTTGGGCATGAAATGAAATTATCGCACTTAAAGCAACAACAAAGTGGTCGACATATAAGAATTGAAGCAATGAAAGGCAGTTACTGAACAAAGCAGCAGCGAGAGATCTAGCGGTCTATATAAATAGGCAATAAACTTAAGGCCAATTATAAGGTCCATGCAGCAGTTACAGTAATACAGCGTTACCTCCTTTTCAACCTCAGTGGTTGCTACAAATATTACGGCAATTTTTCGGCATCTCAGATACCCCCCTTGACAATTCTACATCCAAGGAACCGAACAGCAACGGTTCCTTATTTCCTGCTGTTAATGGAAAGACAGGCTGTCCTATAAACGCATGCACATTTCGCCCTTTTTGTACCTTGACTGCCAGCAACTGAATAGTGGGCGTTGCAAAAGGTCCAGCCTCCTTAGGAAGAGAACACGAAATTAAGTTTTGCTTCCAAGAAACACAGGTGTAGAAATGCGAAATATGCCTGCAACAATTGGATGATGACCTACCTTTTCGTCAGCAGCTGTAAAGAACTAGTCACTGCCAGTAAGGTCTTTGGATAGGGTTTCCAATGCCAGGACTTAAACTCAGAGCAATATGAGAAATATTTATTGCAGTCACAGTCGTAAAAACTTCTGACAAAACACGCCATTACTGTAATTATTCAACCACCTATTTATGCATATTGTTTATTAAAGTACCGTTCACGTCTGATTTCAGCTGGTGTTTTCTACGCCCAGATGATGTCTTAGATATTAGAATACTTGAACCGATGTTTGGTATTCACGTAGGATGCTAATAGTTTTTACCAGGATTTCATTGTTCTGTAGACTCCGCTAAGGTTTAAAAATTTCTGCGGTTGCTATGACGGGCACTTCATATATACGGCACAAAGAGTTGTAATTTCCAAACCGGTGGACCTGACGTCCCGCCTAATTTCGCCAGAAAATGCGCGCCATGGCCGAGCGCCTCGCGAATAATGTATCTCGGACGGTATGGTCGCCCCATATCGGCCGTCAGTACACGTGCGCGTTGTTTACTTTGCAGTTGTTTACACGGACGCAGAGCACACGCGGTGTGTGCGCCTTTTTGCTTGTTTTGTTATTTGCTTCCTCCTCCGAAGCGCGGCTGCACGCGGGGGCGAACCCGGTCCGGTACAGCATGTGAAGACGCTTCCTTGGGAAGGAGGGGAGAGAGGGGGGGGGGGGTCGATTAAGGAAATTTTAAAACGGAGCTCACTTTGGGTATTCTCGGCTTTCAATTAAACATAATTGTCCCAATAAGAATGGGAATTTATTACGACTAAATTATCGCCTAATCATAAAACGGTATCATGCACATAATGTCTGCCCCATTGTAAAATCCTTTTGAACGGACCGCACGGACGGGTTTCAAAAAAACGTGTGTAAACGTAAAAACAAAAAAACACCCTGTATACATTCTTAACAATAGAAAAACTGCGCAAGCATGGGTTCCTGCTAGCAGCAGAGGCGCTGTCCGAAATATACGTACAAAGCCGGCGCGTAGTATCCTGTTACTAATTGATTGCGACGCGCCGCGCACTCAAGAAAATTTGCGCAAATAGCTGCCCTGGCCGTTCGGTCGCGCTCTGGTGGCACGCACACCTGTTATGCACGGCTGATTTGTTTTCAGCGCAAATGTTGTTGTCCATATCGCAACCCACAAATTATGTCCACGCACTCCCTTGCGTGTAACCCCGACGAACATTCGCCCAGTCATTGAAATTCATGCTTTGAGCAGTTATTTCGAACAGCATACGGAAACAGAGCATTTACTATTCGTAGGAGATTATCCAGAACCACGTATGTGGCAAAGGCACGCTGCAAGGATTTGCACTCGCAGTCGCAGATAACGACGTTCACGGAGTCCTACAATGGCGATGGTTTCCCGCCGTTACTGTACTCCGTACACTGGCGACATTAAACAGCTCTGCTTTTCACAAATATGTAGCAAGAACGAACCGGAGCACATTTAACATGAATAGGCGAAAAATATTTATACACACGGCAATGCAAAAGAAAATTAACGAAGGGAGAAACTAAAGTCAAGCATAAGAAGCGGTCACAGGTCTTGTAGCGTCTCCAACAAGGTCTGAAGTGAACGCTTATGGAGGAAGCAGAGCAGCCGCTCAGCAACAGCCACAAGCGCTTGGTCAAAAATAAAAAAGCCTCTCCGTCCACGTGTGTGTGCAATGAAATAAATTTAAAGAAATCTACGCGTACTGTCTAGAAAATTGAACACCCAACAAAGCAAACACGCAAAATAATCCCTGAATTACGCGTAGAATCTTGCACCTAAAACGAAACCTAAAGCAGTTAAAACCAACACTCTTCTTCCGATACGCTATTTAAGCTGCGCAATGTGATCTAGGACAAGCTGTGAATCAATCAAAACGCAGTTACGTTGTTACTTCTCTGTAGCATACTGAATGAAGCTAGATAGAATGTGCTCAAAAGGGCACACGCTACTTAGTTTTGTTTAGAATGGTTCAAAGAAGGTTTGGAAACACTTGTGCGCGAAAAACAAACTTATCGACCAAATTCTGCACAATGATGCTTTTATCAAGGATAAAACAAGCATTTCTGAACTGTTAAATAGATAATTCCGCAGTCTCTTTACATAATCAAACTCCATCGTATGTCAACCGGCGATATCATGTCATCCCGAACAAAATATTGTATCTTCTACATGCGTGCGTTCATGATTTTGAGCCTGAAAACAAATGTGTCTCCTGGTCCAAATCTGTCCTAGTTCCAAATACGTTCTTTCGCGATTTTGGTGACACTTTCTTGTCATAATGTTCTCTGTGAGCCTGTCAACTGACAGTGTTCCCGCGGATCACAGAGACGCGCGGATTTTGTCGATATTAAAAATCGTGGAGACTCAACTGTTACGGTGTTTCGTCAAATTTTGCTTGCAGGTTGTTGTAAACTTATCGAACACATTGCAGCCGCTTATATAACTTCCCTTCTAAACGACATTAACCTTCTACCGTCTCAGATTCATAGATTGACAGGACTTTTCAACCATCCCTGAATTAACATCGGTACATCATTGTTTTGCTGAACGTTCAAACACATAGGTGCAGATGAACTTTACTTTTCGTTTTTCACATTATAAATTAATACATGCGGTTGACAATATCCGGCTTCCTTTTTTGATAATTAACTGGATTGCGACTTACCTTTCTAACCGCGCCAAGCTCGTCAAATGCCCACAGTTCAAACTGCCGTCGGGTCGCTTCTGGTGCGCCGAAAGAAAATGTTTTGGGACCATTATTGTTTTGCTCTACATTAATGACATTTTGGATTTAATTAGTAAATCAGTCTAAATCAGGCTTATTGTCGATTATTGCGTTTTATTTCATGAAATCAGATAGCATAACGACCAAGTCGTTTTTGTCTCTAACCTTTAGAACATTTACCCGGCCACACTTCAAACACCAATAGAACAATATTGTAACGTAGTGGTGACAAGGTCGTTGACACCAAAAGAGGGCACAGGCTTGAAGGTACTGATATAAATCTTTATTGCGCTGACTTGCGCCCGCAAAAGAACTAAGCAACTCGGCGGCGACGATAGCAAAAAACGTGCTCGTCGATCGTCGAACAAAAAAAGCTCGTCCCACTAATCAACGTTCAATTTAAAGACTGCTCAGAACAATCTAGATAATGTCGCAAACTGCTACCAGCGCACGCTGGAACATAGTAGAAATACACACGAGTGGTCGGAATCTTCGAGACAGATCTCGGTGCGTCATAGGCAACAACAGAACTGATAACGGTGCGACTCGCGACATCGAGCACTAACAAAAAAAGAATATAGAACTGATACGCGATCCAGAATCAGTGATAAGGCCGAATGCCGGCGGCTGCTAAAAAACACAGTTTTGAAGGTTTCGCGGCATTCATCATCATCATCAGCCTGACTATACCTACTGCAGGGCGAAGGCCTCTCTCACATTTCTCCACTCAACCAGATTCCGTACTAGCTGCATCCATTTGACCCCTGCGAACTTCTTAATCTCATCCGCCCACCTAACGTTCTGCCGCCCCTGCTATCTCTTTCCTTCCTTTGGAATCCAGTTTGTTACCCTAAGCGACCATCGGTTATCCTCTCTTCGCGCTACATGTCCTGCCCGTGTCCATTTCTTCTTATTAATTTGCACTAGAATGTCGGTAAATTGAGTTATTTCTCTGACCCACTCTGCACGCTTCCTCTCTCCTAATGTTACCCCTACCATTTTTCGTTCCATAGCCCTCTGGGTTGTCCTAAACTTGAGTAGAGCTCTCTTGGTTAGCCTCCATGTTTCAGCCCCGTAGGTGAGTACAAGTAAGATGCAACAGTTGTATACTTTCCTCTTGAGCGATACCGGTAAGCTGCTAGTCATAACCTGCGAGTGCTTGCCAAATGCGCTCCATCCCAATCTTATTCTTCTTCTTATTTCCTTTTCATGGTCTGGATCTGCGGTTACTACCTGTCATAAGTAGGCATATTCGCTTACTGCTTCCAGTACTTCGCTACCTATTGTAAACCGCTGTTCCTTCCCGAGGCTGTTGAACATTACTTTTTGTCTTCTGCATATTGATTTTCAAGCCTACCTTTCTAATTTTCCTGTCTAGGTCATCAATCATTATTTGCAGTTGATCCCCTAAGTTGCTTAGCAAGGCAATGTCGTCAGCAAATCGCACATTACTGCGGTATTCTTCATCTAACCGTATCAATCAGTTCAGTTCAGTTCAGTCGTTCATTCGTGTCCGACTCTTCGCGACCCTATGGACCATGTCACGCCACGCTTTCCGGTCTCTCACTATCTTCCTAACATCACATAACTTCATCTGCAGTGCCTCGAGGATGCCATCTAACCATCGCGTTCGCTGCCTACCCCTTCTCCGGCGACTCTCAACCTTTCCCAACATCAAATCTTTCTCCAGCGACTCCTCTCTTCTCATCAGAAACCGTATCCCTACATGCTCCCATTCCAAGTCTCTGAATACTTCCTCTAAGCAAGTTGTAAATAGAACTGGGGAGATTGTGTCTCCCTGCCTAACACCTCTCTTTATGGGAATTTTGTTACTTTCTTTATGCAGAACGATGGTTGGTGTGCAGCCACTATAGGTATATATCTTCCAGCCCTTTCAGGCACGGCTCGTCTCCCCCCTGATTTCGCAATGCCTGCATCATCGCCTAGGTTTCAACTGAGTCATATGCTCTTTCGTAATAATGAATGCTATGTATAAGGGCTGGTTATATTTCGAGCATTTTTCAATCACCTGATTGATGGTATGGATATGATAGTAGAGTACCGTTTTCGAAAACCTGCTTGATCCTTTGCTTGATTTCAGTCTAAGGTTTTTTTCTTTTTTTTTCATAGGAGGTTGCGGCCAGATACTGCACCAGGGTGGCCAACTCCTGTTCTGGTGAGGGAGTGCATTGCCGGAGGTGTTCACCGGCATCAGGTCGCACCCCAAACCTGTTTATGCAATTCCATCGACACACGGATTTTTTTTTTCATCCGGTGGAGAATTGCGTGGCACCGGGATTTGAACCCCGGTCCTCTTGCATGCGAGGCGGATGTTCTACCGCTACGCCACCGCTGCACCTTAGGTGGGCGGATGAGATTAAGAAGTTCGCAGGGGTCAAGTGGATGCGGCTAGCACAGAACCGGGTTAAGTGGAGAAAGATGGGAGAGGCCTTCGCCCTGCAGTGGGTATAATCAGGCTGATGATGATGATGATGAGTCTAGGGTTGTCCTGATTCTATTAGCGATTACCTTAGTAAATACCTTATACGTAACAGACAGTATGCTGATTGGTCTGAAATTTTTGAGGTCCTTAGAGTCCCCTTTCTTATGAATGAGGATAATGTTTGCATTCTTCCATGGTTGTGATACCGTCGATGACACCAGGCACTGCGTATACGGGGTGGCCAGTTTTTCTAACACGATATCCCCCCCCGTCCTTCAGCAAATCGGTAGTTATCTGATCCTCTCCAGCTGATTTCCCCCTTTTCATAGTTTCTTGACCTCGTCCTTCGTCACTTGTGGAACGTCTGACTGTTTTTCCCTACCGCCAGTCTCATTACGGTCCTGACTACTTTAGCTACTGTAGAGATCTGTATTGAACTGCTAGGCTACTTTGACTATCTTGTCCATATTCGTGATGACGTTGCCCCCTTTGTCCATTATCGCATACATCTGGTTTTTGCCTATGCCCAATTTCTTCTTTACCGCTTTAAGGCTTCCCCCGTTCTTTACAGCATGCTCAATTTTCTCCATGTTATACTTCCTTATATCGGCCATCTTGCGCCTAATTATTAGCTTTTATATCTCGGCCAATCGATCTGGTCTGTTGGATTGGAAGCTTTCATACTCTGGCGTTTTTTAATCACATCTTTCGGTTCCTTTTTCAGATTTAGGCTAATTCGGGACCTCCCCATCCTCTGGCCACTGCATCGCACTTTCCCGATTACCTCTACATCCTGCACAATGGCGGTGGTTGAACACACTATGAAGTCAATTTCATTTTTAGCCTCCCCGTTAGGGCTTTTCCATGTCCATTTCCGGTTCTTCCGTTGACTGAAGAAGGTATTCATGATTCGTAAGTTATTGCACTCTGCAAACTCAACTAGTAACTCCCCCCTACTATTCCTAAACCAATGCCATAGTCACCTACAGTCTGGTCTCCTGTCTGCTTTTTCCTTACCTTGGCATTGAAGTAACCCATTAGTACAGTATACCTCTCATGATGGGCTCGCTTCATTAACCCCCCTTAAAAAAACATCGCCTCGATGTTCCAAAACAAAGCATCTGAAACATAAACAATGCAAAGTTTAAACACCAGAGATTCTTTAACGCGCGTTAAACATGCGCGTTAAACATTCTTCAACATATACAATTTCTGGGTGTTCGCGTCGCCGTTGTGATGCTGACGTTCCGTCGGGAATGACTTCATAGTCCAGCGGTCCGACGCGGCGAATGATTTTGCACGGCCCACAGTATCGACGCAACAACTTTTCACTTTGTCCGCGACGGCGAATTGGTGTCTAAACTTACACTTGGTCTCCTGGATTGTACTCTGCGTGGCGTCGTCGTATGTCGTATCGTCGACTGTTGGTGCGCTGTTGGTCTTTAAAGGGACACTAAAGAGAGAAAGGAAGTGGGTTTGCATCAATAGAATGCCAGTTCCTGATTACAAAAAGACCACTCTTACTGAAAACAGAGCTGTTATAAGGTAGTCAAGAAGAATAACAGAAATACAGGTATCGCCACCACAGCCAAACGGCCGAGGCTCGCAACTACAAATCACGTGACGCGCTAGGGATCCCGGAGGCTGACAAATGCGAATTACGTTGCATGTTTGAATGCGGTAGTACGTTTTTTCTCAAATATGATAACACGCTTTTATCATACGTAAACGACGGCGAAAAGACAACGTAAACGTTGCAAGGCAAATACAAAAATAAACTTGGAGGCGCCACAGGCGCCCACTTCAGTTTTGGTTATGTTTCGGCTCAGGCGTTTCGTGCGCACTCGGATAGTTTGTTTGAACCTGCAGCGCCTGCGCCTTGATGGTTCCCATTTGAGCATTCGGAGGCACGAGCGAGCGAAATCCGCTACCGCCGACACACTCCTTCGTTCACACTTCTGC